>JASCZW010008599.1:0-48899 GCA_034211315.2 Aedes japonicus
GAATGATTTATGATACGATAGAAACCATCCTTGATCTCAATTGCTTTGAACTTGATCGGTCATCCTAATAGCAACATGATTTTATTGATTATCGCCGAAATAATGACATATTTGGTACATAGGCCGAATCAAGGAGCTAGGCTAACATTACATCCCGTTACCCTAGTTCCCGATTACATGATTCAGTTCACGGTGTATTTTTGCTTGTTCACGGATTTATGACTGCAGCTCACGGATCCGGGCACGGATTTTTTTCTTCCGAGTAACGTCAAATTATTCTCGGTGTATGTGTTGTTGTCATTATCAGGGTTAAGAACACCCTCCACTATATAATAATCCTTCAGAATTTCGAAATATTCGTCTTTTTCTTCTTGAGTTCTAGGCTCGAGAGTTTTCTGAGAAATGCTTCGCAATTTATCCTGGAGTATAGATAATGACAGGTCATCTTCATCATGGCTATCTACCGGATTATACATGTTCCAGGCTTTCCTTATTGCATCCCCTGGAACGCAATCCCATGCGTGAGCCACCCAAAAATAGCATCTTTATGGTGATATTTTTTTACATTTTCGTGGAATTCTCCGGATCGGACCAGCATCTCTTGCATACGAGTTTTTCGGTTGTTCGCTTTGACCATATGAATTATATTCTGGTCCTTGGGTTGAACAAGTTGAACGTGTTAGGAGATAGAAATTTGGTCCAGATTTTTCCCATCTACGGTTTCTAATTCTCCGCCATTGAAATGAGCAGAGTAATTATCAAGAACTATCAGGACCCTAATAGGCCAATTAAATTCTTCAAAAAATCTGGTGACGCGAGACACACATATTCCACAAATAAAATTTTGTCATCCAAGCATCATTAGAAGCCGAGTAAGGAATTTGCCAAACATACTTCAGTGCCCTTGGTATTTTAGATTTACCAATTATCAGTAATGGAAGCTTCAATAATCCATCCATGTTGGAGCATGGCATGAGGGCAACTCATTCTCTTGATACCTTCCGACCCGGAGCACAGGAAGCATCTTTATCGACGAAAGTGGTAATAGGAGTGTCCTTAAAGTACAGGCCACTTTCATCCGAATTGAAAATCTGGGATAGTGACAGTTTCTTTTTTTTGTTTTTGTAGTTTTTTTTCGAAAATTTGTTGACGTAATCTTCTACATCCGCAACATTTCTCAAAAGTTTCTCTCCATTTGAGCAAACAAATGTCATGTCTTTGGACGAACTCATGGATGCACCTACGCTTAAAATGAAAGTAATATATTTACCGATTGATCCTTCTGACTGCACTGCCTTTTCTCTGATTTTCTACTTCGTTTGTCTGATTGTTGCAATTGTTGATCGAGATGGAATGTTATGCTTTGCCATTACCTCTCTGGTGTTCATCCCATTTTCGATATCATCAATGAACCGATTACAATGGCAGCTTTTTGGCGCTTCAGTCCACTAGTTTGTGTTTTCCCCATTTTTAACTCTCAAAACCAATCTACGTGGTACCAGCAAAACAGAAATAAGCACAACGAGACGCAACGCAATCAAGACCAAGTCCTAAGTAAGGCCGTTACAAATATTAAATAAAATTAATGTCCTAATGTCCTAATGTCCTTGTTTAAAGGGTAAATTTGTAAGAAGGGTAAAAATCTAAGCTCATGACTGTTCGTACTATCGAATCAAAACGTAAGTACTATCGAGTGTACGTACTATCGAGGTAAAATATACGTACTATTGAGCGTACGTACTATCGAGGTATACTTGTATTAGCATAATTTGGCATAATTTATTTATTGAATTTCCTTCCCCAAGCTGAATGCTTATACATTTATCTTAACACTGCTCATGAGATCTTGGGCGAGGCTTTGTACGTTTTCCTTACACAATTTCTCCGAGTTTTTCTTCAAAGCTTCATCGGTTTTGAATATTTTTCCGCTTTTCTTCAACTTCTTCTTCATTATCGCCCAAAACTTTTATATCGGACGCTGGTTCGCCTCCTTCAGGACCACATTAACGCCCTTCGCATCGTACCAATACATTAAAGGCTTTTTTTTGTTAAAGCATACTTAGTCTAAAAAGACAAGATCGAAAAGATCTCGAAAGAAAGCAAGCATTTCTCTTGTGAACCGCACGATCTCGTCCTTCCAAATTTGGATTGCACAGGTAAGATGCTCATGTAAGATTGTACATACGTAGGGTTCCAACCCCAGCGTAGAGTCCTGATTTTCGTTTGAAAATGGGATTGAAATTTGGTTTTTGCCTCGTCCAAAAAGAGAATAGGTTCTCTTCGGAACAATGCCATGATCTACTGCCGTATCTCGATCCCAAATTTCATGTAGATTTGTTCACGCTTCTTTCGTTGAAAATATTTGTTTGCCTTGTCGACAGTGCTTTTCCGTAAATTCTGGCTATTTTTTTCTTTGAAATACCAAGAAAATAATGTCCATACAAAGCATGGCATACAGTATTTTCACTGACATGACGATGACGAACATTTTGAATAACTAAATTTGCCATTTAAAGCCATTAAAATCCGAGTGAAAATCTGAACGAATGTATAAAAACCCATTCTTGAACCAACAACATCAATCATGATAGATAGAAATAACTTCTTTTTATTATTATTTTTCTCGTCAAATATAACGTTGACAGATTGTTCGGAGGTCAAAAAAGTGTCGCTTGTCTCGGTGTCGTTATTCGGTTTGGTGCTAGCGCCATAATATCTAAACCTGGCTATTGATTTCTGGCTATTGTTTAACCTCTATGGAATTGATCAATATCAATCAATCGTTTTTCAAGAGCGCCATTTACGCCGCTTAACATCACTTTTGCGTAACCAGGATCCTCTATTACAGAAATATTTTTTCTTCATCGACCCAACATTTTGACACGTTCATATTTTTGCTCCGGAGTGAAGCCGAATCGCACCTTGGGATTCACGTCGGAGTTAGAATCAAAAAAATAAGAATGCGAAAGTTGTTGCTTCAAATACAGGACATGAATAAACTATTTATTTAAAGACTAATTGGAAAAATAATAACGTTTTTGCATAGAAAAATATGGCACCAGCTTTGCTTCAGTGACTATAAAGTTATACAATTGGAAAACGAACATAACTCAAATTTCAGAAAAAATTACTGTTTATTGTCGTTTTGTTTTACTAGGTACTGGGTATTGTCAACAATACCTTATTTCAGGTAAAAAAAAATAATTAGATATTCCCATTTGCTATTTTATTCGCGTCTTACTAGCTTTCGTATTTCATCTGCTGGTAATTTCGTAGTGTTTTTAAAATTACGGATTTTAAATTATTCTTTTGCTAGTAGTCTCAGTCTCGAGTGTGTTTATGCTATTATATATTCTCTGTAAGAAGGGTAAAAACATCCACCATTTAACATTTAGGAAAATTTACAACATTTCGTCAGCTTTATACTCATCAAGTACAAATATGAGCTCTACAGCTTTGAAAATAACAGTCGATGTTAATACGTTCAATTGACAATTTGTTCTAGGATTCATTCGATTTGACAGAACCAGTGAGCCAAGATTATCGGGATGCATTGATTTTACTCTGGATCTATCAAGGGTTGTGTTACACTGAATATGTTGGCCAAATTTCGTCCAAATTCAAGCGGCTCGCGACAAATTTCGACATTTTCTGGCCAGTTTCGCCTGGAACTGCTCGGCTAGATAAAAGGAAAAAAGCTCCAAGCAAACATTCCCTTATTCGAGCGAAAATCGAGATAGTTCAAACACCAGTAGGTAGGTGGAACGGGAATTAGGAACGAACATAAACGAAGAACGTTGTTTGTATAGAGATATTTCCGGGATTGTTTTTCATTTTCTGGGAAACTGCCTGGCAAAAGTTCGCTCAGCGGTAGCTCTCTTTGTGACTGTGATTCTGGATTAGTAGTCATTTTCAATGAAGAAATCGTAATGATGCTTTGGGAGCGAAACGTGAAAAAAGTTTTAGAATCACTATCGAAATCGGATTTGGAATGCGTCGTTGGAAAAATCGAATAGTTTTCATTAAAAGAAAAAGAAGCAGCTCATTCATTTGCAATTCCACTTCCAATCTATATGCCACGCACACGTGCTACCACATTGTTTTACGCGTTACGGTATTAATGATTTTCGGCCTGGTGATGCCGAAAACCGTATAAAGTACTTATCTCAAACCAAAAGCAACAAAGGAGCTTTCCCATTCCCACCTCTCCTCGCTTGTGTGTACACGTACGTATTTGCGTATTCATGTCCGTCGTTAATCCTGTGCACATAATTTAAACCACCTGGTAAATTATAGAATTGGGTTTACCATCAACCCCCCCAACCCACTTGACCTTCCCCCTTCACAATGCTTCGAATTCAGTTCCTTCGGTACAAATTATTAACGAGCACACAAAAGCCTGTACTTGCGGTTCGTTACTTTTGCGCCGTTAGTCGTTTCGAGTAGGAAACAATGAAATTGCGATTTTATAATGAGTTTAAGAATCAGTTGTTTCCTGCGCTAATTCAGTCATTATAGATGCGTTGTAAAAATACAGCAACCCTTTTTTCCTGCAGGGCGTTATCATTGTTATACTTTTGTTTTGTATGCATCATTTGATTCCGTGAAATCACTCCTTTCCCATTTGTTTTGTTCGAAGCTTGTGCCTGTGGCGTACTATGGACTTTTGACGTTTTGATCTGTGCTGGAAGACGAACCTAAACGATATTCTGAAGTTACTCTTTTCTGAGTCGGAAACCATTCAATCCAGCCATAAAAGCACGTACAGTGGTCCGGTTTTGAGCATTGATATCTTAGGCATATCTCAAAAAAAAAATTCAAACATTTTGCACCAATTGATATTTGTTGATGTTGAACATAGTTGATTTTGGGCCACAAACTGTTTAAAAATTCATAATTGTTAATCCTTGTCTTAAAAATTATGATAACTCCTTCAAGCCTAAGGGCATCTTCATCGGTGGTCAATTTTTAAATCAACTTTAAACCTGATTTGCATGAGCTAAACTTGAATAGAACGAGTTAAAATAGACCAACTTTGTGTTCCCCGCACCGGTGTTGTATTTCTTGTTTTTAAACCCGCCAATACCTGTCATCCTGTCGATCATTCAACATCAGAGATAATTTTTTTTCAGAGATCGTAGATTTTTCACAAACATTTTGCCATTGATTCGTTTGACCATATAATTTTTAATGCCAGTAATGCGTCGTTAGCTGATGACAAGGAATACTTATTCTTTCGTTTGGCGGAAGGTGAGTGTGTGAATGCTTGCATTTCATTAAAACGATATTAGATAATGCTGATTTGTAGTTTGGCAGCGGATAAACAAGATTCGAAACAGAGACGGTTCCATCCTGGATGACGCCCCAACGTCGACCTTTTTTTTTAACTGCTTAATTTGTTTTTTATTTCCATTCATACATACTTACATACTAATTTACAATATTAAGTGTTTTAGCCCAATGGGCTCTTCAGCTTTGTTTAATGTTTTATGTGTTTTATGTGTTAAGTGTGTTTTGTGTTTTGATCATTTTTCACAGTTCAGCCCTTGGGACATTGTTAGTTTTAATAACCTACCTAATCTACAACTAAAACTACAATTGGAAAAACCTAGGGCTGGGGAACCAGATTCAGGATGATCTGGTGATCCGATGTCAGGCAGCGTGCCCTGTACCGGTTGATAGCGATCGTTGAGCATTTTTATCCCGGCCAGACGGTGGACCTCAGGTGTTCTTGTTCTCGGAGGGGTGTTCAGGATCATCCTGAGGAACTTATTTTGAACACGCCGAAGCTTCAGGTGATGTGTTTTAGCGCAACTCTCCCAGATTGGCATGCCGTACTCGATGACTGGAAGTATGATTTGCTTGTAGGCAGCAAGCTTGTTTTTCAGGGATAATGTAGACCTTTTGTTGATCAATGGGTACAGTAGCTTCAACAGAACGTTACACTTTGTGACAGTTTTGTCAACCTGTTCCCTGAAGATAAGCTTGCTGTTTATTGTAACCCCAAGATAGACAGCTGATTTGGCCCCTTCCACCGTTGTGTTGTTTAAGCTTATTTTACAATCCTCAGGTGGAACAAGTCTGGGAGAGTTGGAGTAGGATAACCTGGCTCTTTGCCGCATTGATACAGATCTTCCAATCGGTGAAGTATTCAGACAGAACATTCAGGCTTCCCTGCAGTTTCGCTGTAAGCGCTCTTATTACCCTACCATTGTGGACGACTGCGGTATCATCGTCGAACAAACACAGAGATCCATTTTCAGGGAGCGGGGGTATGTCCGAGGTGAATAGGTTGAACAGAAGTGGACCTAGTATACTTCCCTGCGGAAGATGTTCATCTCGTCGGCAGATGAGAGAAGCCGACGGTGGATCGCTTTTTCAAACAGTTTTGATAGTCCTGAGAGAAGGCTGATGGGCCTATAGCTCTTGGAACACGAAGGATCTTTCCCAGGTTTCTGGATGGGAATGACTTTGGTTGACTTCCAACACGAGGGGAAGTAGCCAAGTTGGAGACATTGGTTGAAAACCATCGCCAGATGGTTATAGAACTGGGGGCTCAATTGCTTGAGCTCCAAGTTCATGATGTTGTCGAGACCTGGGGCCTTCATGTTCTTTGAGCTTTTGATATAAGCCAACAATTCGTCAGCTGAGATCTCCAACTCCTCTGTGAAGTCGTTGGGGCTTAGATGGATGTTAGTAATAAGTGCGCTAACGGTAGCTTTATGTGGACTGACGATATTTTGTCCGAGATTATTGGGGCTGACGAAGTGTTGACTTATCTCATCAGCCTTCTCTGCAGGACTTATCAATCGATCCTTAGAGCCATTGTTGTCTAATGGGATCAACGGTGGAATGGGCCTTGGCTTAGTTTTTAAAATTTTGGTCAACTTCCAGAACGGCTTTGCACAATCTGGGAGAGAGCGGATCTTGTCGGCAAAATTGTTATTTCTGAGGCCCACCATTCTGGCCTTAATAATTTTAATCATCCGATTGCAATGACTTTTTAGCGTTGGCAAACCAGTTTGCTGGTATTGCCTTCGAATGACGTTGCGCAATTGAATCAGTTCTTTAGTGGGTCTATCAATGGGTCACAGAGTCACTCACCTGATCAATCACCGATACATGTTGCTCCCGGGCCTGGGAGATCACTTGCTCGATGCTCTGCAGCTGCCGTTCGATGTCATCAACCGACTCAAGGTGCATGTCGAAATCGATGATGTCGTCAACGTGTTGTCGGAACCTCTCCCAACTCAGGCGCGATGGTAGTTCCGTCTGGTGATACGATGCCGGTTGACCAAGGAGCCAACTTCGGCCACCACCTGATAGTGTTGGTGAGGAAGATGTCAATTGTTGAATGGACACCAGATCTGCTCAATCGGGTGGGAGTATCCGGGCCCAGGACGGTATAATGACCTTCTTCCAGGTCTTCCTGCAGTACTATTCCGTTCCGGTTGCGTCGAGTGTTCGCCCAGGCTTCGTGTTTCGCATTTAGGTCGCCGGCAATGATGAACTGCTCCTGCCCCCGAGTAAGCTCACGGATGTCGTTTCGCAGAGCCGTTGTTGTTCCGTTGGTGGTACTGGCTTGCTTGGGACAATAGGCCGCGATGATGGTGATAGGTCCGACGGCAGTTTCGACTTCGACTCCGATGGTTTCGATGGACTGCAGCTGGAAGCTCGGAAGCAGATGGCAGTTGATATTGTTACGCAGGGCGATCGCAACTCCTCCTCCACTAGAGCCGCTACGATCAAGTCGCACAATCCGGTATCCTGTGATAAAGATGTTGATTTCCGGTTTGAGATGCGTCTCGGTGACGATGGCGATGTCAATGGCCTTCCTGTTATGGAAGTCACCGAGCTCAACGGTTTTGTTCCGGATGGAACAAGCATTCCAATTAAGAATGTTGATGGTGCGTTTATGGTCCATACTTGAAAATGAACGTCATCGTCACGGATGTGGCGGCTTTGAGCTGTTCCTCCTTGAAGCGGCAGGAACGTAGTTGGCGATAGAGCTCTTGCACGAACTCGACCATTTGCTCCGAGTCGTAGAGCTGACCATCGACGGGTGAAGGTACTGCGTGGAGGTACTGCGATTCGGATTGCCCCAGCCTGGAGGAGGAGTCGGGTTGGGGGCGGCGGCAGCTGCCGCAAAACGATGATGAACGGAAGCTGACGGGCGGTTTGCTAGGCGGTGATTTAATGGGATCGGCGGTAGGTTTGGCACCTGATACCGAAGCAACGGAAAGTTCTCCTCGTTCATCGGATGTGGTGGACGGCGTTGAGCAGGCCGAGACTTGGCGGATGACTTCTTGCGGATAGCCAAAAATTCAGCACGTTTTGGGCAGGTTCGATTGCTGCTCTCATGGTTTGCGCCACAATTTGCGCACTTCAGTAGCGTAAACGTCGACCGTGATTTCCGTTCCGGTCATCAGAAGCTGTTACAGGACTACTTTAGCGACACGCAAACCTACGCTACGAGAAGCGCTTTCTGCGTTTCCGCATGCCAAGGAAGGTTTTCCGAGACATTATGCGACAATTAGAGTCAACTATGGCGTCAACAATTAACATCCATACCTCGTCTCACGCCAAAGTCACAAGTTCGAATCTCACTCCCGGACAAGTTACGAAAATACCCGATGCCCAGGGCTGAACTTCTCGATAATCAAGGAACTAAAAAAAAGAGTCAACTAGAGGCTTCTCCAAAATTTATCTACACGAGCTATTTGCAAGTGCTTATCATGACCGATCAATAAACAGATTGTATACTTAGAAGACTTCATCACTTTTCATTTCCGAGCAATCAAAATACTACTCGGAATCTCGGAACCTCCGCATGTCGATCTATTCAGCGTTTTCCGGAAAATGCAGTGCATTCGTTATTCAGGAATAAAATGAAAAGGCAATTTACTAGCACTGGGAGCAACTAGAGGTGATCATCAGTATCCGAGGCGAGCAACACAAATTTTTGTCCACCGCCAGCATCACACGCAGCAAACACGGTTACTTTTCGACTCACAAATATACCTCGGAATATACTCAATAAAACTGAGTTATTGTTTAGTAGCAAACATTTTACTCAATATTATTGGTTTTTTTCTTGTTCCAAATTGCTGCAAGAATAGATCAAAACATATACCAGTTTTAAAATGGTGCAAAATAGATCCAGTATAAAACAAAATTTACAACACCGGTGTAGCGATGTTTTTGCGCTTGGTCTAAAAAAATAAATCCAATCCAGGATTTGGATCGCCGTTGAAGATGCCCTAAGGGTCATCTATGACCCCAAAATGAAAATGGCTGTATAAAATCACAGACTGAACAAAAGTGTACACTGTCTTCGGCAAATTTATTTAACAACAATTTTTCTATCTAAGAAATATAAAAAAAAATAGTTTAAGGACTAATTGACGAGAAGTTCAGGAAAAAAAAGTAAATGCTTTATTAATAGGGTAGGATCAAATTCTCTTTGATACATGCAAAATATTTTTGTATCTCTCTGGAATGTTCTTGGCTATCGAAAATGAACTTGAGTTCAGAACTTTATATCTACAGTAGTAATAGAAGCTTTTAGGGCTATATAAGGTTACGATATATTTATAAATATTTGATAATTTTTGATGTTCTAGCTCATCCAAACTGTCCTTGAGTTTAGAACACTAATAACTATAGCTTTTTGGGCTTTTCAAAGTAACGTTACAATACAGTATACAATACAAAGCTACTATTAAAATATAAAAACATGATTAATTGAAATTCATAGAGGTCAACAAACATTATAAAGCAATATGATATGTTCCAGGCCATCCAAACTATCCTTGAGATCAAAACATAGGACCTACAGTTGTAAAAAAAGTTTTCCGGACAATGTTACAATACACGGTGTGTATTGAAACATATCCTTTGAATATCTAAAAATAACAGAAATTATGAGATAATTTTCGAATGTTTTAGGTTATCCAAACTATCCTTCGAAACTTAAAATCATCAACTGTAACTATAGCTTTCTGGAGCAATCAAAATAACAATATGTATTTAACCAATTTAAGTGAGACTGGAAGATCAACAGATATAATTAGACATCTTGGGATGCTTTAGGTCCCCAAAACTGCCTATAAGGTCAGAAGTGGGGATCTATAGTCGTAACATTAGCTTTATAACCTATGAAAGGTGAATCTTTTTTAAGGTCACCAATCTTGGGATTTCAAGTTCATAGAAATTGACCTTGAGATCGGAACTTGAGATACAGAAGTAATCGTATACAAAGCTACGATAAATATTCAAACACATTCAATGAATATTCTGAAACGTCCACGGCCATCACAGGATAACCTTGTTAGTATCAGGTCATTCAAACTGACCTTCAAAAATTAAGGTCTACAATTGTGACAGTAGCTTAATGGCCACTACACAAAGTTAAGTTGGTTTGTTTGGCATAGAATATCCCAAGATTATCATATAATGTCTATTGGTCTTTTAGGACATTCATTGAGTTGTATATTCATTCATTATATAGTGGATAAAGCTACTGTTATAACAGTAGACTTTAAGTGCTGAATTCAAGAACAGTTTGGGCGACCTATAATATCGCGAAAAAATATTACCTTATTGTTTCAATCATTTCCATGCTATTGAACACCAAATCAGTTAGAATAAACTTATAGAAATTAGGCCTGAGAGCGTTCATTTATAAAATATTACATTTTACAATCTAACTGGCTTACATTTAGTAGCGTACTCCTACGTCATTATGCCGATCAACCCAATGGGGCTCTGCCAAGTAGTTTTGTGTTGCTCCGTAATCTTTCCTCGTTTTTATTATGATTTATACGCTATGCGACCTTGAATGAATTTTAACAACCAACCATATACTAGGTTAGTCAAAAAGTTTTGAAAGCGACATCTATGGAGCAGTTAAAAAACCCAAATTTCAACGCCGTTTGATTATTTCATCTTTCATAGAAACGTACACAAAATTTCATTTCGATCTGTCAATTCATTCTTTGTTTACAAACCATTTGAAGTTGACTGGTCAGTGTATTATTTAACAATGGAAAAATCCGAATGTCGTGTATTGATTAAATTCTTTGTTTTGGAAGGTTTATTGGCTACTGAAATTCATGCAAACCGTTCACCGATGGGTTTTGGAGTTCAAGCGTGGCCGTACAAGTGATGAAGACGATTAATGTTTGGGTCGTTCAAAAAGAGCATCAACGCCAAAAAACATAGCGAAGATACAGGATAAAAGTTTCGGCAGATCATTGATCGGCTGTGAATGTGATAGCTGACACCATAGGCATTTCACATGAAACAACTTTTGGATATATTTTGGCTGAAGTTTTGGGTTTCAAAAAACTGTGTGCACAATGGGTGCCGCACTTGCTAACAATGCAACAAAAACACGTTCGAATGCAACATTTGGTGACCACCGATTACGACACCAGCAGAAAGATACAAAGGCGCATTATGGCTGGCAATTGTGTCTACTTTGGACTCCAAAGAACGCTAAGATCGAACAAAGTTCACCGAATTACAAAGTTGACCATCTACAAGACATTAATTAGACTGGCAGTTCTCTACGGCCATGGAATAATACATGGAAACATGGACATTGCTAGTGGAGGACCAACGCGTTCTTGCTGTCTTTGGACGGAAGGTGCTGCGTACCATCTACAGTGGAGTGCAGATCGAAGACGGAACGTGGAGGAAGCGAATGAACCATGAATTGCATCAGTTGCTGAGAGAACCTCCCATCGTACACATCGCAAAAATCGGTCGACTACTATGGTCTGGGCATGTCGTTAGAAAGTCGGACGCAGCCCTGTTAAAATGCTTCTCGAAAACGAACCGACAGGTACAAGAAGAAGAGGCGCGCAACGAGCAAGGTGGATTGATCTAGTAGAAGGTGACCTGCGGACCCTCCGCAGACAGTCATGGACCGAATAGAATGGAGACAACTTCTGTGTACAGCAGAGGCCACACCGGCCTTAGTCTGATTGGTAAAGTAAGTAAGCAGTAGAACTCGTGAAGGACGTTAAAGAAATCCATGCAGCCGGAGGATTCCAATTTAGAAAAATATTCTCCAACGAGCAGGAAGTGCTAGACCGAATTGGAGAATCGAGTTCGACGATCAGTAAGTTGCTACCCCTGGACAAAGACCGCGCATATGAGCGAGTCCTGGGTGTGATGTTGAGGAGTTGAGGAGGTTCTGGATACCGAATGTACGATTCCGACAAAGCGTCAGGTTCTGCGGATTGTTATGAAACTGTACAATCCCTTACGATTCGTCGCGCATTTCGTTTTGCAAGGTAAAATACTGATGCCTGAGATTTGGCGCACTGGCACAAGCTGGAACAAACCGATTGCAGAGCCGTTACACGAACTATGGACTGAACAGTACCGAAAGATCAACGAAGTGAAAGTTCCTTTCTGTTTCTTCTAAACCCTTTTGGCCCCAGCAGGTCAGCGAAATCCAGATCTATGTCTTCAGGGACGCAAGTGTGTCAGCTTGCGCGTTCGTTGTCTATTTAAGGATGGCCGTTGACGAAGAAAGTCGGTGCTCATTAATAGCTGCGAAAGTTGCGCCGCTTCTGACGCTCTCTATCCCACGTTTGGAACTACAATTTGGAATACTGAGTCAGACTGAGTTTACAGAAGCAGAGAAAACACTTTGGCATCAGACTCAAGCTAACAAGCGGAAGAAATTCATCTGTTGGGCAAAGGACATAGTCTGTCAAAAAACAGTTCAATCCGTGCGCTGTCCTCTTTCTTAGATGAAAGCGGAATCTTACGGGTTGGAGGCAGCATCTAGAATGCTCCTAACATTTCCTTCGAAGCAAAACACCCAGTCATTCTGCCAAAGAACAACCGAATCACTTTCCTCTTTGTGCTTAGGCTTTTTGCTTTATTCTGGAAAGTTTCCTCCTGAACTTTAGGCATAACTTCTCATGAACTTCTTGGCAGTCACTCCTTATTTTCTTCGAAATTCTCATTTAAGAACCCAACCTTACTTTCCAGAAACATTTGGTAACTTTTTTCCTGAACATAGTACTATCTAAACTTCTGATAAGTCCTATCCTGAGCTACGAGGAAAGTTTCTGCAAAATTTTGAGAAAGTACTCTCCAGAATTTCTTGGAAAATCTTCTTTAGTTGTTAGAAGTTTCTTCCTGAACTTATTAGAAGTTCTTTTCTGAACTGCCGAGATAATCTCTTCTGGACTTCAAAGGGAGTATTTGCCTGAACTTCGGGGAAGTTTGTTCCTGAATATCTGAGAAATTCCAGCTTGAACTACTAGAAAGATCCCCCTATACTTCACGAAAGTTTCTTCCTGATTTTATCAAAAGAATCTACCATAACTTCTGGGGTTTCGTGAACTTCGAGAAGTTCTCAATCTGAAATGCTAGAATGTTCGATTCGGAACTTTGGGGAAGCTCTCTAGCACTTCTGGGTAGTTCCAACTGAACTTTTGGTCTCTTCGAAGTCCTCTTTTGAACTTCTGAGGAGTTCTCTAATGATTTTTTTGAAAAATTCATTCTTGACCCTACAGGTAGTGCCCTCTCTTGTAGGTTTCGTCCTGAAATTCGGGGAAGTTTTTTTGGTCCCATCCGAAACTGCGAGGAAAATTTTATTCCAAAATGTTTAGGAAAATTCCCTTAAATTTATTCGTGAAGTTTCTTCCTAGACTTTCGAGAAGTCCTCTTCAGAACTTTGGAGAAGTTTGTTTCGGAACTATTGGGAAATTCGTGCTATTGGGAACTATTGGGAAATTCCCCAATGCTCCTGGGAAGTTTCATTTTTTTCTCTCTAAAGAGTTTTGAGAAATCCATATTCATAAATGCAGATTGTTCTGGTCTGAGCTTTGGAAAAGCTGCCAAGCACTTCTAGGAAGTTCTAACTAACCATTCGAGAAGTTTCTTTTGGAAAGATTTTTTTCTTGAACTTGAGAGAAGTTCTTTCCTCAGCTCCAATGACGCATCGTCCTGAAGATTTTTTTCCTGTTTTTTTTGATAAATTATAGGTAGTGCCCTTCTTGGAAATTTGGGAATGTTTTTTTCTGAACTTCTGGAAAGTTCAACTTTGAATTTCTGGGAAGAACTCCAAAACCTCTGAAAAATTTCAAACTTCAGAGAAGTCCTCTTCTCTACACTTCTTTCTGAAGCTCTGATAAGTCCTCCCCTTATTATTGGGGAAGTTCTGTCTTGAAATTCTGGTAAGTATGATCTTGAACTTTGGTAATGAATTTTTGAAGGTTCTTCTGGCATGAACTGGTAGCTCCCAATACTTCTGAGAAGTTTCTACCTGACCATAGGAGAAGTTTTTTTTCGAGGAAATCGCTAAATTTCTCAAATATGATTCGTATTGTTGTGAACCTTGATTTTCGATGCGATTTAATAGCAAAGGACCAATATTACCAACGCTTTGACAGTAATTTTTCGCATGGGGTTTGAACACGCGTGGGATTGAACACTACATAAGTAGGGACTCCATGTTACCCTCGGCAAGGGCCTATACGATACTTATCTCCAGGCCCATTATGCCTCCAAGTGGTCCACCGATTTCGTTTCTTCAAGGATTTCTACCATAAATGATACCTACAATAATTCAAAATTTTACAACAAAGCTTCTTACCGTATCTACTATACTGTTCAGATCGTCGTACGCTTTAAAACCTAACTTCATAGAGTACCTTCATTTGAAATTGAAAAAATATTTCAAATGTCTATAAAAGTCTGCAACATAATTAAAATGTCTGCTAAATGTCAGCATCGTTAAAAATGTCTGCAATAAAAATGAAAAGTCTGCAAATTTACAGACATGTCTGTGAATATGGCATCCCTGGTCTGAGTGGGCTGGAATAATTTATACATCTCAAAATAAAAATGGAAGCGCTGTCGAAAGTTATCACTTCAAACTCGTTAATCAAGCATCTTCTCACGAGTCACCATGGCCTAGTGAGATCAACCACGGATTCAAAAACAGCTCTTGCCATATATACAGGATCGAATTCCAGACTCATCAGAAACATTAAAACAAAAAATTGGACAACTCCACGTGGTTGCGCTTTTTTCCAATTACATTGCGTGTCGATAAAGTATATCTGTCAGTCATTCCAGCAACAACCAGTGAGACGATTATTTTTAATTTGTAACTAAGTATTCGTAGCTCTGTGTAGTTTTCGTACAATGAACGAAAGTTCTTTCTGTGTCTGTTCTGGCGATAACTGTTGCGCGTGTGACATTAATTACGACGGTATTTTCCTAAAAACAACAAATCAAATTCGTTGCAAAAAACAACGTAAAGATTCGTTAGTTCTACCTTCAATTTCATAATATAAACTAAAATTAATGTTCAGTCCGAGGACACGAAATCTGTAATCTTCAAGCACATGGAAACCGGACCGGTTCCTAATCCTGAAAGATACACTGTCGTTCAAAAACGACATCCGTCTAGAGAAAAACCATTAAGCTTCTAAAGAAACTAAATCACTTTGATCAAATGTACAAAAAAAAACGTCTTTCCACACACCCAACATGCTGGCGACAAATTGACTGACATCTTAATCTTTGTTCGTTGATTTATCGAAGAACATGGCAGACACTAGCTGGTTGGCATGCTGCCGAAATTTTTCATTGATTTCCACCGCCCAGACCCAGAGAGTGCCCCAGCCAATAACCGACCCAACACATATATTATACGAAAACATACCCTTTGGAAAAACTGCTCTGCCCACCTCATCGGATCCTCGCGGCGCTGTTGGATTCGCTGCCGTCGTGGCTGGTTAAAGTACCTTTACGTGCCAATTGCTTGAAGTGGGATTTATCGGAACAGCACGCTTTCGGCGATGGAGACTGTTTGGTTGGTTTGGCGTGAATTCGGAATGAGACACGCACTTGTTTTGCGGAATCTAAAGAGAAAAAATGGCAACTTGAAATGGGAGAGCATACATATTTCAGTGTCAGTTCCATCTGCTTCATGCGGGACAACAAAGGGAAAGTGCTGCTGGATGGAGTGGGGCTGAAGGGTTTGATGAATGAATTTTATAACTGGATTGACGGATTTTCACATTTGCTTTCTTTGGTTTTGAGATTTATGGACATGAATTTGGACGGGTTTTCGGGTTGATGGGACAACGTGATTCTGCTGGTTCATGATCTCCAGTTTTCATCTCTCAGTTGGTTTATTGGAATAATATGCAGTATCCAAATGGTAACAGCTTTATTTTATTGACTAAGACAAGCGTCCTGACAATTTGTCACGTGTCTAATTCCAACACCCCAGAACGGTGTGGAGGTTAATTTCAAGAAACTTATGACACCGAGATGGTGCGGACCTTCTGCTTTCAAGCCGACAATTCACGAAATTCCAAAACTTGTTCCATCACCGCCTGCCTCAATAGCGTGATTTTTTGGTAGCCGTCGTAAGCCGTGTGACAGCAAACACGCTCTTAAAAACGATTAAATTGGATTTCAGGCAGGCCATAGCTTCGACTTTTCTTTTTCTTGGGTTCAACATCCAAGGAGGTGCTTGAATTTTACGCTTCCAATATTGGGCGCCGTGAACTCGACGAGTGAGGCCAATATTTTCGCACGTTACCATCATAATGAAAGCCAATTTATGCGGTAGGCAGCACCATAACACTTCACTCTCCCCCCTCCTTACTCGCACTTTGGACCCATTTTCGATCGCCGCCGACGAAAGTTCAAAATTACTATTTACCGACCCAATGTTGCGAACATTGGGGCGGTAGATGTGGCGTTTCTTGAAAGAAGCCTTCCTTTCGGCTGGATTCGATGGAGATAGGGGTGTTTTACAACGGGATCGTCACTTGGTTCAATTTTCCCGTGTGCTCGCGTGAAAACTAATTTTCAAGAGTAAGACATAAAGTCGATGAAATACGGCCGAGCCACCGTGCAACGTTGATTGGTAGGTTTGGGTTTTTGCACCACCGGAAGAAGCTGTTGAGTGGATTCGAAGAGATTGCGGTATTTTGGCAAGTTGGTAGCGCGGGGATGGGAAAGGAGAAGAGATTACCACCTCCTACTGACAGTTTGGCAGTGTGTGGGATTCTTGCCAAAATGAAGTTGTTTTACTTCAGAGTGCTAGGTAGAATCTGTGTGAAGTGCTGTTCACGGGATTGTAGGTAGTTTTCGCTTATTTGATTTACAGCAGAGAAGGAGTCATCGCATATGTGTCTGTTTGTGGGATGTTAATAACCGAAGAGATTAATTAGGAAATGAATTGGATTTTTCGAATCTTTTTGGAATTCATTGGAACGGTTTTGGTCGAACGGTAAAAAAAGGAGAACTTACGAAAGATTCCAGAAGAAAACCTGCAACTAATGTATGTTGTTAACCATTTAAAGCGTGTTGTAGTTAAACTGTTTCGACTGATTTTAGATCAATCTTTAAACGTACCATTTTTTTACCAGCTTGTATGCTGCCATCGAATACGATTATGTTCAGTGAACTTCAGTGCTGTGAATGTATTCGTGCAGTTAATGTATATGTTGAGACACGTTTAAATAAAATATTATCGCGTGGATCGGTGGTCGATCGATAATTATTGTTTCTCTATCGTTTGTGTTGTAACTACATTTAGCACTTGTACACGTACTTTTATCCTTCATACTAGATCAATGCCTGAATTCGTGGATTCTTGTCTGTTCAAAAATGTACTATAGGTTTGCAACCGGCGGTGGTGTCGCCATTTTTCGTGCATGGCATTGATTAGGCCAAGGCTAGGTGGCCTTTGGTGTACACAGAAGTTGTCTCCATTCTATTCGGTCCATAGCTGCACTTTGGTACCCTCGCAGTCTGCGGAGGGTCCGCAGGTCACTCTTCTTCTTGTGCCCGTTGGTTCGTTTTCGAGAATTATTTTAACTGGGCTGTCATCCGACATTCTTATGACATGACCAGCCCACCGTAGTCGACCGATGTTTACGGTGTGAGAGATGTGAGGCACTCGTAGCAGGTAATGCAATTAATGTTTCATTTTACTCCCCATGTTCCGTCTTCCATCTAGTGATGGAAAAAATCTTATCGAATATCGTTTAACTTTAAATCATTTGCGAACACGCTTTTGGAAGTGTTTCAATCTGAGTGATCTTCTGTTTACGCACCGGAGTGAATGAGGAAGAGAGAGAAAAGAGAAGACAAATTTGACATCGGTCACATATGTTTTTGTACATGCGTAGAATCATTCCTTGAATCTGAGAACAATTACCAGTATCTGCATCATTAAAAAAATTTGGTACCAACGACCACTTTCGATTCCGACAAAACATGGGCTGCGATAAATCTTTTCACATTAATTATCACTAATTAGTGTAAAATGATGTGTCGCTTGCCCAAGTTTTGTTGGAGTGAAAAGTGCTCATTGGTACCGAATTTTGGATGATCCGGATACTGGTCATTGTGCTCAGATGACTTTCAAAAATGTACTCTGGTACTCCATCCATCCATCCATTTGCAACTTGACATTGTTCCCATAGATTTGCATTACAGTTTGTCCAATAAAATATGCGAAAATCCATACCTTAGTTTCAAATAACTTTTTTTTTCATAGAAAATGATAAAAAAAAATCATAATTTTACTATGGGAATCGGTAACATTACATCACAATAACATTAGGGAACGTCCATTAATTACGTCACGCAAAAATTGAAGTTTTTTTGTATGGAACTTCAATTTTTTTTTATGGATCGTCACATTTTCTCAAACCCCCCCCCCTCCCCCCTTACAGCGTGACATAATTAATGGACTTTCCCTTACTCAATATGTCCACCATTTTTCTCCATCACCTTTTCCAACCGGGAACGGAGTGCCCAAATTGAGTAATTCAAAGGCTGCTAGGAGGCCAAATGTCCTTTGGCCAAAATTCCATGTTTTCCTTCAGCCACGCTTGAGTACTTTTTGAGGTATGACACGATGCTCCGTCCTTTTGGAAAATGACGTATTGGTGAGCTCCAAAGTTGGTTTTCATCCATGGCAGAATATGGTCCTCCAAAATGTTTATGTGAACCTCGGTATTAACTTTTAATCCAGCTTTGATAAATACTGGAGGCATTTTCAAACCATTGGACGCAACTGCCCCGAAAAACATGACTCCGGCGGTATGTTTGGTTGTAAACTTGCATTTTACGTTCTCTGGAAAATCCTCGATCTTCTTCGGGGAAATGAACCTGTCTGTACGTGTGTTAGATACGGGATCGATGATGAACATTTTGTCATCGGAGAATGCGATGATGGTATGCTTCTTTTTTAATGCTGACACCAAACGTTTCGAGCGCTCCAGCCGTAGTTGTTTGATTCGGTCCGTTACAAGGTGACGCTTTACTCTTGCCCTGGACGAACATTTCAAGCCATCTTTGACCAACCGTTACATGATAGTTTTTGAAATATCGGCTTCCTTAGCCAATTTGCGGATCGATCTGATAGGATTTCGCCTCACTTTGTCTCTCAAATCTGATGACCTTCGGTCTGCGAGCGAACAGTGGTCGACCACTTCCCGGGTTTCGTGGACGTGGCCATCAAGGAGTGAACGTTGGATACGGTAAACGGTTGCCAGGTGGCATTTCACAATCGTTGCAATCCGTTTTACGGGCTTTTGGGCGAGCAGCAAACTAGTCACAACCTCCTTTGCGTACATTTTTCTCAACTTTGTTACTCGCGAATCGCTGTTTTGTGTACATCTTCTCATAGTCTACAGCCAGATGATTACATACACGCATTAAAACAGTAAAAATAATGTTTAAAGCTACCCAAAAATAAGCACTGCAAACTTTCGCATTTTTTATGGAACTTACTGTAGAATTTTGTAAAACTTTGGAATGTTGTAAATCGTGTTGCAAAAAAGTGATTAAATACATTACGTGATGCAAAACACGCCACGCCGGTGTGTAAATTTAAGTTATTTTCAACATGCATTGACTACAAAGATAAAAAGCATCGGTGCAATTACTCTGCAAAATTCAAAATAATAAACAAGTTTTCTTTCTACCCTGATATAGTCTTTCCTTGTATTCTCCCATGCGCGGGGTAACGATCTGTGATGATGTTGTTTTTGAGAAGGAAATAATTTCTCATCACAATGAGGCTCTAGGAGTAGACAGCAATTTTTTGCTAGAACAAAGTTGTTAAGAGAAAGTATTGATAGTTCCGTTAGCTCACGGCAGGCGATGAAAATCGAATAAAAGTAGTTTGAAATTGAGCGGAGGGCATTGTGAGGTAGTATTTCAGAAACAGGCACACAATCTTTTACCAAGCTTCCCCATGCGGAGTAGGTCAAGGCATGAACAATACCTATCCCGCATGGGTTAACTAAAAATTGTTGCATGTTTCAAAATACTATCACAATGCCTCCGCTCAATTTCAAACTACTTCTATTCATTTCACCGCCTGCCGTGCGCTAACGGAACTATCAATACTTCTCTTAACAACTTTGTTCTAGCAATTGCTGTCACTCCTAGAGCCTCATGGTGATGAGAAACTATTTCCTTCTCAAAAACAACATCATCACAAGTTTCCTTTCGTCCAAATGATTGTAAGGATATTTTTTCTAACATGAACATCTTTAACCAAACAATAGTAATCCAAATAGAAAGTAAAATGAACTCAAAACTGTGTAGCAATAAAGGTATTTAATATTGCAAAATTTTGTTACACGACGACAACGAACATACCAAATACACTACAAAAATAATTATTGATCCATTCTCAACATGCAAGTGCTTCTAAAATATTATTCCAAGTAGACCAGTTGTAGATATCTGAACTGTAATGACAATAGTAGTTTATATGTGTTTTTTATTGACTTATGCCTGGTTCAATTGAAGCTTAAAGTTTAAAGCTGGTTTCTGAATTCCATAGAATTAAAAAATGCTAATAGCAGCTTATTCGCTTAAAGGATCTATTTGAGGTATTGAAAACAGGGTGCTCTCTGGCATTAACAAGTAAACAACCATTTCAAATTCACCATTAAAAGAAGTGTTCAATCTATTTAAATAAATAATTAGAAAAAATTCTGAAGTAATACCACGTGTTTTTATTACTTGAAAAAAGGGAGTGCATTTGAGTATGGATTCCGTGAGGAGGTCAAAAAAATGAAATGGTTGTTGAAACCAAAATGGTTGTCAAAAAAAATGAAATGGTTGTTCAAATGGTTGAATGAAATAAAAAAAAATTAAATCCTGGATTTATCAATTTATGTATGAAAAACATTCGAAAACTGGATTATTTGAATACATGATCCGTAAGATTAGACGAGATCACAACAAAATTATTTCAAATGTGAAAATGTGTTATTTCAATTACTTTAAAACAGCTGTTTCTAAATGAAGTATTAATAATTGTGTGTATGAATTTATTTGTGTAAAATTTGAAGTGCGAACTAATGCAATTATCAAATTTATAGAAAATGTGGAGCAGTAAATTTCCAAAATTTAGTTGAAACTGTTTATCGCCGTTTTGAAGATATGTTTTGATTAGTAATATTTACAATAACATTACATTAATACATAATAAAATGTGCTACCATGTTTAATAAAAATAACTCTGGAAATGGAAACACCTGGAGAAAAAAAACAATTAATATTCAGTTAAAAATTTCAAACGATTTCTTAAGCTAGTCAGGCTCAATGTCAGGCAAATGTGATATTTGTTGATATATTTGTCCAATTTTTTTAATTTAATAACGGGTGGCGACCCCGGCGTAGTGGTTAACATCCATGCCTCTCGCGCCAAAGTTACGAGTTCGAATCTCACCCACGGACAAGTTACGAAAATACCCAAAAGGAATTTGAGTGACTACGACGGAAGATGGACCAGCCCAGCGCTGAAAATCTCGATAATAAAGGAATTAAAAAAAAACTACTCAATTCAAAAGCAATTAATAAAAATTCATCATAACATTTTTGCTGCACTTTAGCATACAAGTCATTAAAGTTTGACCTGTGAAAACTTTATAGTTTCTTAGATTTGTGCCTTCAAAAATTCAAAAATGCGATACAAAGCGGTCATGATGTACTAAATTCATTCTTTGAAGTGACATTTTGTTATGATAGCGTTAATTCAAAAACATAATAGCTGTTTTGCATTATCGCCAACTAGCAATCTCACAACAGTTTTTTTTAATGTAATTAGGTAGCTCATTTATAAGTAAGGGCAGCCGAAAATAGAAAAAGATCCTTGTGAAAAAGTTAAATAATATTGGTCACCACCATAAGAATCATATCTTCTAGAGATTGCATAATAAGCTATTTAAGCCGTTTTCGGCGTAAGGCCTCTACATTAATAACAACCTTTAGAGGTCAACCGATTGCTTGATGCATTGAGGCATTCATTTGAGGCAATATCAAAACACATTTGGTCGCTAGTGTACACAGATAAAAAGAAACATTGAATTTTCTGCGTTATTTAATGCACATAAAGCGAATGCTAGAGTTGGCAGAAAATAATGGGATAATTCATGTAAATTTCTAGCCTGTTGTATAAAAAAACGAAAACATTGTTGTATGGCGCATGAAAGATTGCAAACAATTTCATTGTTTACGCCTCCTTTGGCTTGGAATTAAACGAGTGGAAATTTTAACCGCTTGTTAATATTCATTATTTTTTCTGTGTACATTTCAATCGGATTTATTTCAATCGTAATCACTGTTATGATGTATGTCTTTGGACGTTTCGAAAACATTATATTATTTATTGATTTTACGCTCTGTGCTCATTGCGTTGCACATATAGCTTAAAAACGTAAACTATTCATTTTATAAATGATACAAAAGCCCAAAGGCATTTGAACATTCGTGCAACATCATTTGTAACGAATGTTTTCCTTGTTTTGAATTTGCTGGAAATAAAGGGTGATACGGTCAAAATTTGGTCAAGGGAAAACGCGTGTAAATCGGTGAAATCGTTTATTTAAAAAATCAAATTAATTTTTTTTTTTCAAGTTCAATTAGTATAAAATTCAGGAAAAATATTCAGTTAGGCTTCCGCTTTTCCAAATCCGAATTGCCGGGCCCTACGCTTGACCCCTGCCATCAGATTTTGTACAGCCACCTTGTCCACCTTCTTCGCCGCAGAAAGCTAGTTTGCCTTGAACTGCTGCTCGTCCTTAGCAGTTTTTTTTGGTCTTCTTTAGGTTCCGCTTGACAATAGCCCAGTATTTCTCAATTGGGCGGAGCTCTGGCGTGTTGGGAGGGTTTTTGTCCTTGGGAACCACCTGCACGTTGTTGGCGGCGTACCACTCCATGGCCTTTTTACCGTAATGGCAAGATGCCAAATCCGGCCAAAACAGTACGGAACAACCGTGTTTCTTCAGGAAAGGCAGCAGACGTTTATTCAAACACTCTTTCACGTAAATTTCTTGGTTGACAGTCCCGGAAGCTATGAAAATGCTGCTTTTCAAGCCACAGGTACAGATGGCTTGCCAAACCAGATATTTCTTTGCGAACTTTGACAGTTTCGTGTGCTTGAAAATATCTGCTACCTTTCCCCTTCCTTTTGCCGGATAAAACTCCTGTCCGGAAGCTGCTTGTAGTCGGCTTTGACGTAGGTTTCGTCGTCCATTACCACGCAGTCAAACTTCGTCAGCATCGTCGTGTACAGCCTCCGGGATCGCGCTTTGGCCGTCGTATTTTGTTTATCATCGCGATTTTGGAGTCACTACCTTCTTGTAAGTCGATAGTCCGGCTCGTTTTTTGGCTCGATGCACGGTTGTAGACGATACACCCAGCTTATTTGCGGCATCTCGGAGAGATAGGTTAGGATTTCGTTTGAAACTACCGGCAACTCTCTTTGTCGTCTCAGCGGCTTCCGGTTTTCGATTTCCCCGATCCAGACTTCCTGGCTGTCGACAAACGTTCCCCAAACACTTTAATTACATTTGTAACGGTTGATTTGGCAACTTTTAGCGATTTTGCCAACTTTGCGTGCGAGTAGCTCGGATTTTCGCGATGCGCGAGCAAAATTTTGATACGCTGCTCTTCTTGCTTGGACGGCATTTTGACAACTGAAGAGTGAATTCCAAAATCAAAATAGAAGCAACATTCTACACACACACACCTTCAAAATGAGGGGTGTTCAGGTTTTTTTAAATGCAAAATTGAAAGAAATACGTCAAGTTGATATTGACCAAATTTTGACCGTATCGCCCTTTACGTAGCAAAATACATTTTAAAAATCCTAAGTATCAGAACCCCTACAAGAGTGTCCCTTTTTTGCCATGT
Source organism: Aedes japonicus (assembly GCA_034211315.2). NCBI lineage: Eukaryota > Metazoa > Arthropoda > Insecta > Diptera > Culicidae > Aedes > Aedes japonicus. The sequence goes on from JASCZW010008599.1 coordinate 24,223, forward strand.
TGCACTGACGGTCCAAATAACTTTATTATAAGCATCACATAGCAGGAACATATTAAGAACAAGGAGACTCCACCTATGTAGTTGAACTCAAGTTCTTATTATTATGAAAGTGTCTAGTAACATTTGCATTTAAAAAAATGGACAGTAATTGCCGATTTTTCATGGGTTTACCTTTACCCGAATTGACAAAACAACCCATGCAGCATCAATCATAGTGACCCATGAGTCAGCAGACAACATTTGACAGCTCTATCAGTCGAACTCTAACCGTGATGGCAAAAACCGTGAAGCAATACCGTTTAGAAGTGTCGAACCGGCTGTGTCGAAAACGGACATCGTGCGGCACTTTGTGGCCGCTGGATATGCCCGTTTCGGCATCTTCAACATCTTGGCACTATTAGACAACAATCAGAGCATCGAAAGAAAGCCGGTTCCGGACAGTCGACGACCTTGAGCTACAATAAGCTCCAAAAGATGCTGAAGAGGAAGGCCGAGAGAAAAGTGGCTACATCGCTACGTGCGCTTGGCCGGGAGGTCGGTTCAACCGGCCAAACAGTGAAAAACTACCTGCGAACATGAACATACGTGTCGAACATGAACATACGTAAGCGGATGTCAGGTACAATGGTTTCGGAGCTGCAGGCAATTCTCGTTCTATAGCCGGATATTGCGTCGTTCATTAAGAAATACCATAAGGACAAAGACGCGGTATTCTGGCCGGATCTGGCGTCGGCCCACTACTCGCGAAAACTGAGAAGGAGTTGATAAATAAAACGAAGAAAGAACTTAAAAACATGCCTACACGCATGTTTTCGTCCGCTATGGCGAATGTTCTGGTTAACTGCCGGCAGGCCGCTCGTAAGGGCGTAGATTTTTTTTTTCAAGTAAGCTTTAAAACGTAAGTAAGCTTTAAAGCTTTAAGCTTTAAAGAAACCAGAGACCGAAATTTTCGCCTACTTGAGAAGAGAAACGTCCTTTTTCACCCACTTGGAGAAACAAATGAGAATGTGAGAAGCGAGAAACTATTATACACTCACAGCAGCTTTCGCGAGAAAAACAACGGAGATTTATAATTTTCGGAGAGCATGAGTAGCTGATAAATCGTTTCTTTTTCATTGAATCCTAGATGCCGATAATTATTTTTCACTTACTTTTTGACACCTGAAAATGCACCCGTTTTCATTCCTGTTTTATCCTGACATTATAATTCTATAATGATGGTCCATGGCGGTACCAGTGTGCACCGACTTGGCCTTATTTTCGGCTTTTCCTCCTCGTATACGATCTAAGCATGGTCTCAGTGAAAAATGTGACATGAAAAGATATATTCGTTGAATTTTGGAGAGAGATATTCTCGCATGTGCAAGCGAGAGGATAATGAATTATCGGCGAAAAAGGAGAGATGAAAATGTGAACGGTTCGCTACTCATCGACAACCTGCTTGAAAGAGAGCATGGTTTTCACCCAGCTGAGTGAGAATTTCGATCTCTGAAAGAAACTCAACGCTTTTAGGGTCCAATAAACTGCTCAGTCTCTCACTTCCTTGGCAGCCCCGCTGCTTCTTCGGGACTGCTTATTTTATTCACAGATAACCTCCATATCTAAAGGCTCCATATCTCCGGTTCCACGGTTTTTATTATTGTTATATTTTTGATTAAGTGGTTGGTCTAAATATCCAATGCAAAAATGCTTTTGAGCATTTGAGCTCGTAAGATTTCGATTTATATGCATTTCAATTACGTTATCTAGGTTTCAAATGTTTTGAAACGACCTTTTTGAAATTTTTTATTGTGTTTTATTTTATTGACGTACGACTACGTCTTTGTTTTCTATACTGGGGTACAAATAATTAATAAAATCGCATTGCGACCGTCACAAAAAGTGGTCAGGTTTTGAGCGTTAATACCTTATTTCTGGAAAAAATTCAAAATCTTTGCTCCAATTGATCAGAAATCTTTCTTCGCATTAGTTTTATAAGAGAATATTGTTGATTTTGGGTCATATACTGTTGAAAAATTTATAAACGTTAAGCCTTTTTACAAACAAATGTAAACTCCTTCAACTCTGAGGGTCATATATGACCCGAAAATGAAAATGGCTATATAAAATCACAGACTGAACAAAACTGTACACTGTCTTCGGCAAATTTATTCAACATCAATACTTCTATCTGCAAAAATATTAAAAACATATGAGTTTAAGGACTAGTTGACGACCTTGTACATCCTGAGGTTCAGGAAGAAGAAGTAAAGGGGTTGAAAGCGACCCCGGCGTAGTGGTTAACATTCATACCTCTCATGCCAAAGTCACGAGTTCGAATCTCACCCCCGGACAAGTTATGAAAATTCCCAAAAGGTATTTGAGTGACTACGACGGCAGATGAACCAGCCCAGGGCTGAAAATCTCAATAAAAAGGCTCATTAGTAGAGTTAGGCGTTGTTTTATAAAACGATACATGTGCATACGTACAGTGGGGGAAATTCGTTTAATCGGAAGGCCATTTATGGGTTTATTTCCAATGCAAAAGATAGAAACAAAAAGTCAAATACAGTTTACTTAAGCCTATCAGTAGTTACGTTTTTGAGAACACAATTTGAACGGAAGTTCATTGTGATCTCTGAAAAAATCCAAAAGAGGTGATTTTAGAGGAAAAATTTGTTTAAACACACATCTAACGTAAAGCCGCATTGAGCGTACCCCATGCTACTGTTATCTTGCGAATCTGTCATATTTACACTGTACAGCCCTCGTCCGCAATAAACACGAGTTTGAATTTGCGTTGCGCGGTAGTGGTTACTTGTTTTGTTTTCGGCAAAATGGGTAAAGGAAAGTATTTAGGCCAGTCGGAGCAAATACTGGTTCGTGAACTCAAAAGTCGCGGTGAGAGCAATTGCACGAAATTGCACGTGTGATCCACAGATCCGAAGCAGCAATCAGGAACCTGCTGAAAAAAGGCAAGAAGTATGGGGTAAAAAAGAAAACAACGGGAAATTCGAAGATTACCAATCGTGTCCGGAACCATATTATACAAATGGGTGACTCTAAAAACTTCTCTGCTGCGCAAACCAAGCAAAAAATTAGGCTTTCCATTTCTAAGAGGCAGTACGGCAGATTCTACATGGATGTGGCCACTTAAAGTACACAAAAAAGCAAAAAAAAACAATCTTCAGATTAACGCTAGATTGAATTTCGCTAGGAAATACATGTCGTGGACTACGGAATGGGACAATGTTATTTTTTCGAGAAGAAATTCAAGTTTGATGGCCCAGACTGCACCGCATATTATTGGCGGCGATTTGAGGAAATCTCCGCAGGTTAAGTTTAGCAGGAACTTGGGAGTTGGCACTCAAATGTTTTGGGCCGCTTTTTCGATCCATGGAAAGACCCCTATTGCCATCATTTCGACCAGAATGAATTCGGAAAAGTACTTGGAGCTTCTCGAAGATCTTTGATCCTGTTGATGCAGATGGAAGTTGATGGAAGATGCAGCAATTCATGTCAGCAAGCAATCTTTGCAATGATTTTCTGAACGAGACATCAGTCTTCTGGATTGGCCAGCTCGTAGTCCGGATATAAATCCTATCGAAAACTTGTGGGGCATTCTGGCACGACAGGTTTACAAAGGCGGAAGGCAGAAAACAGTTCGTGAACTTGAGTCAGCCGTAAGAGAAGCGTGGAGCATGATATGTGATAAAACTCTGCAGAAGCTGGTGAAATCAATGCCGAACAGAATTTTTGAAACTATTCAGAAAAACGGAAAGCAAACGAAGTATTAACTATTGTTTATTGTTGACTTTTGAACTGTGAATTCGATTTGATTAATAAAACTACAAGTGCGTTTAAACGAATTTTGAAAGGGCAACAAAAAATATGTGAAAATTTTATGATGTTCTAAGACACCCAAACTGTCCTTGAGTTCAGAACTTAAGATCTACAGTAATAACTATAGCTTTTAGGGCTTTTCAAAGTAACACTACGTATTTAACCATATCCAGTGAATATTTTTGAACGTAAAAAAAATAATTATGAGGCAAAATTGGATGATCTAGGTCATCCAAACTGCCCTTGAGTTCAGAACATACAATCCACAGTTGTAACATTAGGTTTTTGGAGTATGTAATATGTATTTAACAATATTCATTGAATAGTTTGGAAGGTCAACAGACATATTGTGACATTCTTGGGATATTCAAAGGTCATCCAAACTGTCCTGGTATTAAGTACTTAAGATTTACATGTGTTATAATTATGTTTAGGCAAGACAAAGTTAAAATTAAAATAACAACATATTTCATTGAAATTCTTAGAGGTCAACAAACATTATGAAGCAATATTTTGAACTTCGAACTAATCAGGTTGAAACTCGTCCCATTGAAGGGTGTCAATCGAATGTCATTTATTTAATTCTCAAAGGTATAGCTAACCTACCTAATTAATCTAGTACTACTCTTAGTTTAGAGAAGGCTGAAACAACTTCCAATCAATAACCAATCATAGCATAATATAGAAAAGGGCGTTTACCATACAAACGCTGTGACCGTTTGTGTACATAATATTTACATGCAGTGCGCTGTAGGTTAGATCAGCGCATAAAGCAATATGAAATGTGACACTACCACTCAGCATAACTGCGGTTCGTCGTGGGAAACAAGTGTATTTCTCAAACAGTATGGTATGCGGACAATCGAGTATTGTTCGTGAGAACCTAAGAACATCTTTTAGAATGCAACGTAAGACAGATGCACATGTGGAAATGTTTATCATGAAGTTGAGCTCTTGTAAATTGTCAAGATCCTTAATTTATGATCTTTTGAAAAACATGTAAGAAAAGATATGCTACAATATGACATGTTCTTGGTCATTCAAACTATCCTTGAGATCAGAACATAATACCTACAGTTGTAAAGAAACTTTTCTGTGCTTTGTTTCGATACACGATCTGTATTGAAACATATCTATTGAATATCTTGGAAGAACAACAGACATTATGAGATAATTTTCGGATGTTCTAAGTTATCCAAGCTATCCTTCAAAACTTAGAATCTTTAACTGTAACTGTAGCTTTTAGGAGCAATCAATGCAACAATATGTATTTGACCAATTTAAGTAAGACTTCTGGAAGATCAACAAACATAATGAGATATCTTGGGATGTTTCAGGCCACCAAAACTGCCTATGTGTTCAGGATCTATAGTTGTAACATTAGCTTTATAGCCTATGAAAGGTGACGATATGCATCAAAAAACACATTTAGCGAATCTTTTCTACAGTCACCAGTCATTTTCAGATTATCTTGGGACTTCAAGTTCATAAAAAACTGATTTGGAGATCAGAGCTTCAGATATACAGTAGTAACCGTAGCGTTTTGGACTACACAAACCTACGATAAATAATCAAACATATTTAATGGATATCCAGAAACGCCCATGGTCATCACAAGATAGGTCATTCAAACTGTCCTCCAAAACTTGAGGTCTACAATTGTAACAGTCTTCGACAACAAGATCGTACAGACTGTAACTATTTTAACATAACTTATATAACTAAACAATTCAAATAATTCGGACTAATGGACCAAACAAAGTGAAGTTGGTTTGTTTGGCATAGTATATCCCAAGGTTATCTATTGTTGTGTGATGATGTGATGATGTGATGATAGATGTGTCTATTGGTCTTCCCGGACATTCATTGAATACGTTTGAACACATGTCATATTGAGTAAAGCTACTGTTACAACTGTAGATCTTTAGTTCTAAACTCAAGGACAATTTGGACGACTTAGCATATCGCAAAAAAATATTTCCTTCTTGTTTCAATCAGTTCTATGCTATTGAACATCAATCCAGTCAGAATAAACTTATATGAATTAAGCCTGAGAGAGTTCATTCATCGTTTCATGTCATCATTTCCAGCAAATGAATTAACCTACCTACATAATGCGAAGTTTTTTCAAAAGTGATAGTGGAACCCCTTAATAAATATCTAATAGCTACAAATAAAATTATGAAATAATAAAAACTATGCGAATTCGCTAAACGATGCAAATCAGCTTAAAAAAACTAACAAAAGTCAATCAAACAAGAATTTAATATGATCGCATCGTAAAGAAAAACAAGTATTAGCAAATGACAAGATAAAGTCAACCACATGTTAATTAAACTATTTGAACCAGCACAGGCAAAAACAGAACATGGATTTCCGGAAAAAACTTCCGACGACGTTGATATCGTAGCACGTAACTTTAAGACGATGGCAGACACGTACAACAGACTTAAGGCTGAAGCTGGTAGGATTGGGCTTGTGATTAATGCGTTGAAAACGAAATACATGAAGGGAAGAAGCTCACGAGAGAACAATGTTAGCCTCCTAGCACGAGTTCAGATCGACGGTGATGAAATCGAGGTTTCAGACCAGTTCATGTATCTGGGCTCATTGGTGACCGCTGATAACGACACTAGCAGAGAGATACAAAGCGCATTATGGCCTGGCAATCGTGCCTACTTTAGAGGACATTAATTAGACCGGTAGCTCTCTACGGCCACGAAACATGGGCATTGCTAGTGGAGGACCAACGCGCCCTCGGAGTCTTTGAACGGAAGGTGCTGCGTACGATCTACGGTGGAGTGCAGATGGAAGACGAAACGTGAAGGAGGCGAATGAACCACGAATTGCATCAGTTGCTGCGAGAACCTCCCATCGTACACATCGCTAAAATCGGTCGACTACGATGGGCTGGGCATGCCATAACAATGTCGGACGACAGCCTTGTTAAAATGGTTCTCGAAAACAAACCTACGGGTACAAGGAGAAGAGGCGCGCAACGAGCGCGGTGAATCGACCAAATAGAAGGCGACATGCGGACTCTCCCCAAACAGCGAGGCTGGAGAGGTACAGCCATGGACCGATTACAATGGAGACAACTTCTGTGTACAGCAGAGTCTACACCGGCCTTGGTCTGATTTGTTAGGTTTGGTAAGGCTGAAACAGTTACCAACTGGGCAGCATTTACTTAATAATGGAATCAATGTATAAACTTCTGATTTCAAAAATTCACATTCAAGAAACAAAGACGCTGCCGCCAAAATAACGATAGATGGGCTGGCAGGAAAACTTTCTAGGGCATGCAACTAAGCTGATTTATGTAGAGAATGATAATTGATTTTAAGAAAGAGACAATTATTTTCCTACCTCGGTAACCAAGAGTTCCTTAATTAACAGAGCACATGCCTCACCTAAGCAAACATAATGACCCAACACACCCGTATAATAATCACCTGCTCTAAATATGTACAGTAATGACCTGATTTATTCTCCTCTCCTTTTTTTCATTGTCTTCGTAGAAGCTTCTTTTCCTGTTTGAAAATCAATGGCAAAAATTTGCAATTGTATTCATGCAAGCAAAATTATGATACTAAGAAAAGCTTTTTTGGCTTCAATGACATAGGCAACCAGTTCCTGATTACCGTCCCATTCCCCTACGACTCGCCAAGTAATTCCGAAAATGGAAAAGTTCTCTTTGTTGAGGTTCTTTATCCAATCGACGTACGGTGGGTCGCAGTTAGGTGGTTGTGACATATCTACAAACAATACTCTTTACAAGGTGATTTACTCCGGTACACTCATACACCCCTCGTACTTGTCTGAAACTGAAGGACGAAAGTAAATGCGTTTCCTTCCACCACCGTTCCCATGTCCCGCTTCCTGTTCGTCACGGCAACATTGCAGATGTACTAAATCGCTACGAAAGTAGCGACCACTGTGTGTTAGAACCGATGTTATTGCCCGTTGGAATCCATAAATAATCATTACGCAATTCCACATTTGCCTGGAAGGGGTAATTTCGCACAACAACGCGAAAACGCACAGTTTCCGTCTGGTTGCTCGTTACTCTGCCTTACTCCGAGGGGGGAACACTCGCGATGGCAAACCCAACCAAACCGGAACCGAAACATCGGAACGCATTCAGTAGAATGTTGGTATTTGCACGATGTGGACGACGACGATAGCCAGAAGGCGATTTCCTTGTTCGTTCACCGAGGCTGCCAACGCCGACACAAATGGAATGGATATTCATTCGGAAAGAAAGAAAGAAGGCAAATGTTGTGGTAAATGAATCGGATACCTTCTTGTGACAGAGTCGGTGGCAATATGTTGGATAAAATGTCGTTCGAATATGGTTGGCTTCCGACAGCGATGGCGGCCCCCTCTGGCGGTGGAATGTCAAGGTACGGGGAAACAGCTTTTTGATGGTTAATTTGCTCAAAGGTTTCGGCAGACAGTGAACAGATAGGTTTATGATAACGTGAAAGATTATATATTACATTCATCGGCACAATAGGAATGGTCTGAACAGTATCAATATGCCATCAAATTAGAACGCGCTCAGATATGGCTTTTGTTTGTTTCCGAGAAGTGTATACTTAGATCGTTGTGGGGCTCTTTGTTATGAAACAAAACTTCCCGAGTTCTTGTCTAGACTGAGTCAATTGAGCATTTAAGAAATAACAATAACTTTTGCCCTGCATTAAATCAGTGCCAGGCCGCATGTCAAGAACTCTTTGGAAACTTGATCTCTGGCGTTGAAGGAAGAAAGGGATACTTACATAACATCGTTGCCAGCAACTCTGTTCAAGAACATATTCATCATCGCGAGTATTAGCTTGCACGTGTCAGCGAGTTTGTAGACCTAACGTTTGCATTAAAAACGATGGACTTTTTTTGGATGGTGATAATAAAAATCTAAGACAGATAATTGCTTTTGATACATTTCCCATGGAAGGTAATTATTTAAGCTTACTTGCAAAAAAAGTCTACGCCCTTGCGAGCGGCATCCGGTAATTAATCGGAAGATTCACCATGATGGACGAAACCATGCGTGTAGGCATGTTTTTGAGTTCTTTCTTCGTTTTAATATCAATTCCTCCCCAGTTTTCCCGACAAAATTGTTGGAATAGATCTTACGCTTCAGGTTGGCCCAGAAATTCTCGATGGGACTTAGCTGGGGAACGTTGGGTGGGTTCGCCGACTTGGGGACCACATCGATATTCAGCCGCTCCGTCTCCTCCAACGATCGCTTCGAGTAGTGGGCCGACGCTAGATCCGGCCAGAACACCGCGTCTTCACCCTTACGATATTTCTTGATGAACGACGCAACTTCCGGCAGGCATTTCGTACTATAAACTACCCCGTTCACGGCAAGTCCAGAGCGAAAGAAGAGCGTCTTTGATATCTCCTACTTGCTGATTGTCAGCTACAGTAGCACCTTCTTGAGGAACTTGGTGTGTGAAATGAACTTCACCTCGGAGCACATTTCCTTCGTGGGGGAAGTTAAATACGAAGTGCCCTGCCAGTCGTTGCCATCCAAGGTGAGATCTCGTCGTCCATCACCACCGCCACGTCGCGATTCACCGGGAAAATATAGTTGACCATCTTATTTAGCCGCTGCCGCTGCGTCATTGTCTGCAGCTTCAAAACCAGTGGACGCGACTTCCGCTTCCTGACATGTATGTTCATGTTTGCCAGGTACTTTTTCACTGTTTGGCCCGTTGAACCGACCTCCCGGCCAAGCGCACGCAGCGATGAAGCAACTCTTTCCTCGGTCTTCCTCTTCTGCATCCTTTGGAGCTTCTGGTCGCTCAGGGTCGTCGGCCGTCCGGAACCAGGCTTTCTTTCAATGCTCTGATTGTTGTCTAATAGTGCCAAGACGTTGTAGATGCCGGAACGGCCGTATCCGGCGTCCACAAATTGCCGCATGATGTCCGTTTTCGATGCGGCGAGGTGCCGTTCTTTGAACGCGTACACTTCTGAACGGAGTTGCTTCACTGTGTTTGCCATCACGGATAGAGTTCGACTGATAAAGCTGTCAAATTTTGTCTGCTGACTCATGGGTTACTATGATTGATGCTGCGTGGGTAGCTTTGTCAGTTCAGGTGAAGGTAAACCCATGAAAAATCGGCAATTTTCGTCAATTTTTTTTTAATGCAAACGTTATGTAAGCATTGAGTGTGTGAAAAATATCGATAAAGCTGTCCAAGACCACTGGTAATTAAGGACTGAGGCGAAGTTAACTTGCAAAATTCAAATACCTGTTACCTTTTTGAAAACTTTACTTTAATTAAACAGTTGATTAAGATATTAATCCTTCTCTCTGTAAAATTATTGAACTTTCTGTGGCACACAGAACGTCCACAAGTCGTGACGATTCTCCATCTTCTCTAGAAAACATCGGTACCATTTGCTTTCTTTTTAGTTCCGAATAGTTTCCGCTTAACTAGAGCCCAGTACTTCTCTATTGGGCGAATCGACTGTGGATTGACCGTTTTTGGCACGTATTTAACCTCTTGTACCTTATACCATTCCAGGACGGCTTTTGCATAGTGACGAATCAGGTCAAAACAGAGCTGGAAAGTCGTGGCTCCTTATTAACAGTAGCTATCCGCTTTTACAAACATTATTTTTCATGCTTACAAATCTTTATTGATAGTGGCGGTAGAGGTGAAACTTTTGGATTTTCGACCACAACTACATATGACCTGCCAAATCAAATACCTCTTCGGGAATTTGGACACCTTCTTTACTCGGAAATGCTCAGCAATGGCGTTCCTTTGCATTGAGGTATAAAAAACCAGACGCGGAAGCTGTTTTAAGTCTTCGAGTACGTATGTTTCGTCGTTCATTATGCTCCTTAGCACGACTTTTTGCAGTGAAATTTTGCTTGTCATGACGGTTGGGCACCTTTTTCATTTTGTACGCCTTCAGTCCTTGCTGTTGCCTTATTTTTTGGACGTATGATTTTTACTTCCCAACTTTGCGAGCCACATTTTGCATAGAGAGATTAAGATTTTTCTCAATAATGGGTACCACCTTCTTGTCCATTTGCCGAGAGCATACTTTTAGATTTGTTCCACTTCCAACTTTCCAAACCACAGTCAAGCGCTGGTCAAATAATTTGCAAACTCAAAGCACGGTACTGTTCGGTAGTTTTAGTTTCTTGGCAAGATCGCGTACCGATGAATTCTGAGATTGTTGCAGTTCGTACAAAATGCGTATGCGCACATCCAATTAATTCGGCGCAGTTTGACGAAGTGTAACAAAATCATGTTGTACCACGAAATAAAGTGGAGAGTTTCAGTTGTCATATAAGTGAAACGTTTCAGCGATCCATGAAATGATTCAATATCTACACTCAAAGTAAAGTGTCCGAAATTTAACGTGGACAGTTTTTAGCCTCCCATTCCCAGCAAAACTTTGTTCGAACGGCTGCCCCAAAGTTCACGACAGTACCATCGAGATCTTCTTACTGGAGGAATTTCCTATTAAAAACTATGTTCTCTCTCTCCGTCTCTCTCTCTCTCTCTCTCTCTCTCTCTCTCTCTCTCTCTTAAATTATAACAAGCAGCATCAGTTCAGCTTCGTTCTTATGGCTATGGTGGATGCTGAATACAAATTAACGTATGACAACATTACAGCAAAAGGAAGGATCTGTGGTGGTGGGGTATTTGCTGATTGCTGTTAGAGATTCTGATGCAGGATCTTTGGCTCCTGAGAGGCCTGTTTCGACTCCGATGGTGGGCAAGTTGTATGGCTCATATGACGCGAGGACGATCAGTTGCTCTTCAGACATCTTGAAAATTAAATTCTCTTGATAGGCCGGCTCAAATTTGTTATTCAAGTTCCTCAAAGTCATCGATTATTTGTTATACAAGACAGTCTTCAGACCATAACGTCACCAGCAACGAGTTAGTCCATCTACTCAGAATAGTGTCGAAATTTTTTGGTTTCTTAAGTTCCGTGGGTTCGGACACGATTTTGACGCAGTTCTCATCATATCTCTCGGTTTTCAAGTTTCAAAACGGGTCATTATATAGTTGGAGTCAGGGATCAAAATCAAAGGTTGAACATCGGAACTGGTAGAATCGTAATCTGCCTCTCAACGTTATCATCTTGAAAATACTTCGTACTTAGCTAGGTATCAAAATCCCCTGGTCTAGGCTTTCTTAGGATGAGGAATTGCAAAACAGAATAATGCACTCATTTTGAAGTATGCACTTCCACAGGTGATCGGTATTAGTTAGTTCCCGCAACATCGTATATTGCTCCCACAGTTCAATCAAAAGGAATTTCTTTTCCTGGTCAATTTTTGCTCTAAAAATATCGCGAAAACACAAACTTGCAAAAATGCAAACGAACTGTCTAAAACATCGACCAGCGAACTATGAACTATTGCGCCCGGATTAAATAGTTCATAGCCTACTAATATTACATAGATCTACACACGACATCCAGTGTTGCCACACGCACAGATTTATCCAGATCGACAAAGATTTTTTTCATTTTTTCCATACAGATATTACCAAGATTTTTAAGATTTTTGGAAATTTTTGGTCCACTCAAAATCCTCAAATTTAAAAAAAAATCCATTTTAGAATTCAACTTTTTCAGATTATAGTCTGAAATCCAGTTTGTGTGTATGCCCTCATATGATTTCTCTATAATTTTTAACAAATTTCATTGTCGAATATATCTAACTCTTAACTTTAAAAATTTTGTAAGTGAATTTTGCAATATCATATTATTTTTTAAATTTTGTCTAGGATGTTTGCAAGGATAAATTTAGGTCTCCAGAAAATACTTCAATAGTTTCTTCAAGTATTCCGCTAGAGAAGTGTTTGTTTCCAAGTTCCTCAAGAGATTGCTTCGCAAATTTCAGCAGAATTTCTTGCAGAGGTTTTTTACAAAAATACTGTTCTTCCAACTCAGAATTATCTCAGAGGAGTTAGAATACTGTTCGCTATAGTTATTTTTGCTATTCGAAGTATAGGTTTTTTGAATGTGAATTTTTGTTATCTCTAATATATTCTTTCATTGCGAAAACCTTTGTATATTAAGCATATTTGTTAAACAGTTCCATATCGATGGCACCGATTACAAAAAAAAAAAACTTGCGGATTTTGGATCAGATGGAGTATCGATAATGATGGGTTCTGACCGATCCATCAAGACCTGTTGAATCGTGCCTATCCTCATTTGATAATTATCAAATGAACCGGCTCATCGAGCAAGCTACACATGTGAAAAGCTGATGTTGTACCTACAACAGTCAATCCGATACGATCCGATCCATGGAATTCCAATGATTCAAAATATTTCGGAATTGAAGCCTATGAAAGTTCTGCATCCATCTGCCACCAGATGGTTTTCGTTAGAGTCGATCGTTAAAAAGAATTTAGAACGGTTTTCGGAGCTCGTGTTGTTCCTCTCGTTCCAATCCAACTGCGACAACAATCAAAACGTACAGCGCATTCTCTGTCATCTTAATGACCAGATGACGCAGCTGTTTCTCCACTTTTTGAGCTACGTATTGCCCCCTATCAACAAAGCGAACCGTGTCTTCCAGTCAGAGTCTCCGGATTTCCCGAAAATCTGCAATTAGCTGAAGTATTGCTAATGGTTTTTCTTGCAAATAGTTGTGAGGATGATTACCTAAAACACCGGACAGATTACGTGAGGAATAGGCCATCGAAAATGAGTTCCATGAGCTGAAAACGGCAATCATCTACAAGGACATCGAGGTAAAAGAATCGGATGACTTTCAAACTTGTTTGTGCGAACTTCTGTGTTTCAAATGAGCGATGGAAAACTGGCTTTTCCAAAAAAATTCATTGCGAACTTTCTTTAATTTCTGGATTACTGATTCCCTTAAGAGATCCGATCCGTATTGCTGTTTTGTGATGTAGGGAAGCCGATAATTGTGCTCAAACCCTTTTTAAAAGAACGTTTTGCATCGGCGATTCAAAATGAATGTGTTTGGATAAGTATATATCTGTTATATTTTGCATTCAATAGCCATTATAAAAAGAAGTGCATTAGCATACAGACACCTGAAAAGATTCTACTTTTACAACACGAAGTTTGAAGAAAAAATTTGTGCCAAGATTTTCTGCTATTAGAAAACTTTTTATTTTTTTTTGCGAAAATTAAAGATGAGTTCGAAAAATAATTCGGTAACCCTGATGACAACGGGCACGGCTCTATATCATAGCGTAAAACTATCGCTTGCAAGTCATAACAATGAGCTATCACTAAATAATTTAGGTGTTCCTATGAAGTATTACATAATTTTCTAGCATATATCTCACTATATACAAAAAATAGCTGCCGTTTGGCGACACCTTTATTATATTAGGCGCGTGACGTTTTCAGCAATTTAGATGAAGATCGTAGTATGCTGCGCTCAAAGCGAGACGCGAAAACTTTTCTGCAATCATAAAACGGTTCAATTTTATTTCTCATGTTAAATAAAGTTTCAAAAAGTGGAAATTGTATTTTGTTCAATTCCTTCAACTCAGTTTTGTGTTTAGCCACCGTGCAGTCACAGATAGCTGATGGTGATAGGTACTGGCCGGACATTTCGGATTTTATACATCATCAAGTGATATTGAGGGAGTTTGCTTATTAATTCTTCCGGTCCACCTCCGAGCATCTTGGTATGAATTACCTGTTGGTCACTCACTCAGCGATTACCTGTCGATCTGTCAAACCTGGTAAACCAACTGCTTAGAATTATCTCAAATTGTAATATTCCACCCACTGTATCACAAAATATTGCGAGTAAAGGGTGGAACGGTCAAAAACTGGTCAAACATGATTAAGTGCACACTTATGATTCTATTAATGATCAATCTTTATTTCTTTTTTAAGTTTATCGTTTACAAAACACAGGGAAATGATTTGGTTAGGCTTCCTAATTTCCAAATGTGAACTGTCGGGCTTTACGTTTCACACCTTCCATTAAGTTGTGTACCTCTGTTATATCCACGTTATTTGATGCTGAACGCCAATTCCTCATCAACTGTTTCTCTCTTACAGCTGTTTTTTTAATTCTCTTAAGGTTTTTCTCTATGATTGCCCAATATTTTTCAATTGGGCACAGTTTCAACAAGTTTGGAGGTTTTTTTTTTCAATATGTACTGAAAAATGTGGGCCTAGAACCTGGAGTACCTAGAAATAGAAAATGAGAAGAAAGATTAGTATTTTTCATTTAATTCTAACTACCTTTGCTTATCTTGACAGATACGCGTATTTCGTCTACTATGTGCAGACTTCTTTAGGTTTTTTTTCCTTGGGTACGATTTGCACACAATTAGCGGTATACCATTCCTGAGCCATTTTGCCGTAGTGGCAAGCAGCCAGGTCAGGCCAAAACAGCCCGGAACAACTATGTTTATTTAAGAAAAGCAATAAGCGCTTTTGCCAGCATTTCTTTACATAAGTATCTTGGTTGACAGTGCCAGTTGTTAGTAAATTTTTGCTTTTTAACCCACAAAGGCAAATTGCCTTTCGCACCAAGTATTTTTTCGGAAACTTTGACATTTTTTTCTTTAAAAATTGCTGCTTGAAATTAGCCTTGACGATAATGACAAACACAAAATAAGGGGTGTTCAAGTTTTAAGAAGGCACGATTAAAAAACTACGCCATATTTGTTTCGGCCAAGTTTTGACCGTTCCATCCTTTAATTGAACGTATTGGCGATAAGGATAGCATTGGGTACAGAACCAAGTCTCCTCCAGTTGGTATCAAATTAATGAGCGTAGGAATCAATATATTCAATATCATTTACTAATGCTATGATAGGTCACCAATCGGAGAGGCGGCCCAAAGGTACTTATCTCTATTTGCAAGATATCCACAGAAAAGGGGGAATGCCGCTGCTCAGAAAAAAACGTACCCTAGTGAAACTGTTACCTACACAGACAGAAAAAGCGATCAACATTAGGTCATGCCGGACAATTCGGGATGCGATGCAGCTGGCGTTTGATGTTCTGTTGCTTTTTGGAGCAGTTCCATGCTTTTGGCGGACACTTTTAGAGTATCGTTAACCAAAACACGAACCCTGCCGGTAACTTTTTCCAACATCCCAGTGATTTCACGGCCGGCGCCGGTATTATTTCACAATGAGTCACCAGTTTTAACACATTTAGGATGTATGTTATTCCCAATGTATATCATGTAATAGAATTGGTCTACTTTGATTGACGACAAATAAATAAATAAACCTCATCTTTTGGTTCTTTGTTTAAATACAGCTGATGTGGCAATAACGGAGTAGCATTCGTGGGTGGTCATTCGTGCTGATGCTCTGTGAAAAGAAGATTTTAAGAAGTTCATTAAAAAAGAAATTATGGACCCTGAGCTTCAATCTCTTTATTCATTCCGCCAAAGAAATATAAAAGGTAAAAAGTTTAACTATTTAAAGAAAATTTTGACAAACAAGAAATATATCGACGTTATTATGAACACTTCAGAAAGTTCGACACGAGATGAAACGCTGGAGGTTTTTTATTGCACAACATTTTGGCAACGCAAAAACAAAGTGCAGGAACGAAACACGAAAAGAATGAAAATAAAGCTGTCAAGGCGGAATAAAGACTGTATTCGATGAAATTTGGACACACGCAATTGTTCGTAACTTTTTAGCGTGTGGGTAAAAAATATTGAAATTTTAACTGAATGTATTTCATTGTGTTGCGTCAATTGTGTAATGAGTTTCGTGAAAATCGGTCGAGTGATTTCAGTGATGGCTTTGAATGAAAAAATAGTGCTCCAACAAATTTTGGGCACTCACTTCGAAAACCCAAACGCTTCTCATCGATGGATCGGAAAACAGCTCGGAATCGCACATTCAACCGTATCTCATGTAATCAAAACGTTCAAGAACCGTAAGACAACCAAGCGGAAAATGGAAGTGGCAAAAAACGTGGCACATCAAGTCCGGAGAAGGCCATTATGGTATTGAACCAATTTAAGCGTTATCTCATCATTTTGATCAGGGATGTTGCGAAAAAGGCGAAAGGTTCTGGATTACATGTGTACAAGGTCCAAAAGGCGCCGAACCGGAGCGATCAACAGAACTCGGTGGCCAAAACTCGTGCAAGAAAATTGCACAGGGAGTGGCTCACAAAATCGTTCTGCATTGTGATGGACGATGAGACCACATCAAAGCCGACACCAAACAAATGCCAGGACAGGAACACTACGTCGCCACCTCTAAGTTGGCCGTTCCGGAGAGTGTACGGAAGAAGAAACTGTCGAAATTCGCCAACAAATTCCTTGTCTGGCAAGCGATCTGCGGATGTGGCAAAATGAGTCAGCCCTTCATCACCTCTGGGACCGTCAACGGACAAATCTACAAGGACGAATGCTTCCAAAAACGACTTCTGCCCTTCTTGAGATCTCACGATGGCCCGACACTGTTTTGGCTGGATTTGGCATCTTGCCACTATGCCCGGCCCGTCTTAGACTAGTACAAAGATAATAATGTAGTTTTTGTACCAAAAGACGTCAACCCTCCAGACACTCCGGAACTTCGCCCAATTGAAAAATGTTGAGCAATCATGAAGGCAAAGCTCGTTACACTCCGGAACTTCGCCCAATTGAAAAAATTTGAGCAATCATGAAGGCAAAGCCCGTTAAAACTCCAAAACTGATAGAAAATGAACTTGAACTAAAAAAAAGTGTGGATAAAAGTAAGTAAACAAGTCGGTCTTATCATTGCCCAAAATTTGATGAAAGGGGTCAAGGCAAAGGTGCGGGCATTTGGGTTGGGAGAAAACGTTCAATAAACCAATGATGTCAAAACTCAACCATTTAGTCATTCTTTATTTCCAGAAAGTTTGAAAAGAATCGGGCCCAAGGAAAATTTTTGGTGACCTATTTTGTGTGTCCAAATTTCATCGAATACAGTTTTTAATGTTGGGCGAAACAGGGCTGCATGATAAATAAACACTGAAAACAATTTTGTGGTAAAAATAAATTCAATGAAACATAGTGTTACGCACATCATTACTGAGTACACCCTCCCTCCTTAAAAAAAGGAGCAAATTGTTTCACTTTTTGAAGCACCGCCCCTCTCGAACTTTACATTTATTGTCAACAAAGCCAAACTAGAACTAGTGTAACGAATAACTTCTCCTTTCGCACAAACTCGACCAGATATCTCTTTGAATGGCTGTGATCCACACATATCCGTTGAATTTCACAATCATTAATTTCAAATCCACAGAACTTGCTTATTTCCGTTCCAATATGCCATCATCCGGGAGACTGAAGCCGATGATTAAATACCATTCACCCAAACCATGCGACGACACATCTGATCTGGTGACAAGATATGTAAATACCAACCCGTGCGATGTTCCGTCGTCAACAGGATTAATTCAACCACGACGCACCATTCTTCCTCACTGGGGGACAATCCTACAGACGTGCGTTGTCGACAGCCAGTAGTGACAGGCTGCTCTCTTCGGCTTTCGACCTCACAAATAAGAGCCGCCAAGTGTGGTGTCAGCCAAGAGCTTTCATGACCTATTAATACCCGCCACTGACAGATCCACCCGGCATGTACGGTTGGAATGCGAGTGTCGCGGCCGAATAGAGTTGTTTTGATCGGCACTGTTGAAACAAAACGGAACCACCGGCGGCAGCCAGCGGTTTCGAGATGGGGGTCATAAATAATGTCGCAATATAATTTGATCTGTCAGTGAGCGTCATGATAATTATCCATTTGATCAAAGGCGTTAATTGAGTTTGTTTGACGTATCGATGACGTTCGCGGTCGCAAGTGAAGTGTCGACCTTTTCATTGTCTCAGTTTAAAACAACCATATTTAACGACTCTTTTATTTTATTTCGTTGCAGGTATGTCAACTTATTAACTGAACTGGTGCAGTTCTGGTCATTTGAGTGAGTAGTATGTTATAAGTGTTATAAATTCCCTTGTTCAATTGCGTTGGCGGCGTGAAACCGCCTCTCCCTTCAGTCGTTTCGATCTATATGTAACAGCACAGGTGGGATGCTTCAGTCGCTCAATTGGAAAAGGCACAACTACAAAGTAACACCATGCTGAGGGTAGGTGGGTTCGAATCCTAGTCTGATTTAAGCATTTTTCGTAATTTCTCGTCTAACAAGGCAAAAGGTATGATTGAGATGCTACACAATCTTACCTATGAAAAAAGGATACAGGCATGAAACGTTCTCAATTTATGAATTTGGAAGTGCATTTAAAAACCGAAGCTGAGTTCAAACAATAAGCTTGAAATACTTAAAAAAATGTGAGAGGTGAGGTCTAAGCCTCCATCAGACCATAACTGAAATTAAAATGACAGCAAGGATGTAAAGGTAGCAGTTTCGTCCAATTTCATCCGAACCGGATTTCCATTTAAAGTAACACAAAAAAAAACTCGTTTATCGAAGCTCGAAGCTATGGCACCTGGGGGAAAATGCTGAAGCAGGGTAAATTTTCAAAGTACTTCGCGTGGATTGCTTTTATTTACCACATGCTACCACGATAAACATGAAAGAAAACGAAAAGATCAAGGCTTGCTTGTCTTGAAATCGGCGATGGCAACGAGGCAGAAGAGGATGAAAAATCGGAAATGATTTTTGACTTGCCGCTACTGACTTTTACGCCGGGAATTGTGTACATAAATATGAATATGTTATAATGGGTAATCACATTTGCAATCAGAATGATATATCTGTAGCAGCTTTGCTTCTGCTTTGCTTTATTGTTCATATCGTTTGGAAACCAAGGCGAGTGATTTTGACGTGCTTTGACTCGTTGACTAAACAAAGATTTGGTGCATTCCGAGTAGAACGTGTTCTGTTTAATTAACTTTTCCTGACCTAAAATAACACTGATATCGAGTGCTATTTTGTACAAGCGATTTCCATTACAGCTCCCAGCACTCTCTTCGGTTAAACAAATATGTTCCCTTGATATTTGGCCCGAACGTTTGATTTAATTTTCTCAACCCTCAACCCCAACACCAAAGCCATATTTGCTTAACCCAATCATGTAGATATATGGAAGTGTTTCTCATTCATCGCATATCGTGATTTAATTGCTGGTTTGGTGAGGAGATGGGAGTACCGGCGGATTCGTAGTGCCATCCTCGGCGGTTCAAATATTTAGCAGTTCACTGGAGATTTTGTTTTTAATCAATTAAAATCTGGTGGGTTTTCGGTAATGAAATGAGTTTATTCACATATGGAGAGTTAGTAGGTTGATGTGAGAGGTCGTATAAGTAGTTTATACGACCCTTCACATCAACCTTCTAGCTCACCATATGTGAATAAATTCATTTCATCACCGGAAGATGATTCTAATTGTATATTACACTTGGGACAGTGTATTTATGTCACTGTTCAAAAAATCAATATATCCTAACTATGGATGGTCTGAGAAAAAAACCAAGGCAATGTCCCTTTTACCGTTCATTTTATGCATCAGTTTTGAGGCCATCAAGAGATTTCTTGGGGTAATTCATCAAGTTTTGACCTAGAATTGAAAAATGTGTTTTGCTAAAACTCAGCAACAATCAACCAACAGTGGCCATGGCAACGGTTATTTATGATATATGATATGATCTACCACCCTTTGTAGCACGAAAACTAAGTCCGACAGCAATGGGCTCTCCTCTCTGTTAGACTTGATCAAGCTTTATTAACCACTGATTATCCCAATCATGATATTGTATGAAGGGCCAAAAACGGGTTAGGGTGGATCTATTGGCAACATCAAGTATTCGTCTCCACGAGGATAACAAGAATCATCTTTCAGCAACAAGGTTGAACAATTGGTCATAAGAGCGAGCTATCTAACATGAGGATGCCCCAATGGGTGTGAAGAAGAGCCCGCCCTCTTTTCGCAAACGCAATGGGGTGTTGGCATTCCCACTCTCCCCATCCAGAGTGCTTCAATCGGGTGCTAATGGTCCCTCCCATTCCCATGAAATATTTATATAACAGTGTATATGTTTATGTAAATGTTAAATACTACAATCATTCGTATCTATTATATATAATTTCCATTCGGTTGATCCTGCAATGCAAAAAATGTTGTAAAGTGTTAATGTGGAGAGTTCTGTGGTTCCGCGCTTAAGCACGTTTGCGTTTGTATTCAGCGATAGCAGCATTTCACCAAACTCTTTATTTTAGGAAAAAGTTTGTTAATTCTATTGAAATTTTACAAAACTAACATATATACATTTGAATTTACTGTTACCATGGTCACTATTTGCTGCTTGATGCTGATTGTATTCTGTAAAATCAGACACAAGCCAAATGGCACACCGCATTGCATGAATCAAATCAGCTCAGATTTGGTAATAATTCCATTTGCAAACCGGAAACGAAAAATACATTTGGAAATAAGTGCAATAGCCTACGCCAAATGTAATTTTCTACATTCCATTTAATGGACATATATGGAATGTGCTAGGTTTCATAAATTGAAGGGATATTCCGTGTTAATTTCAGCCTGAGCCTTAATGTCCTTCACATTTTCATACAACAAACCTGATCTAGGCGGTATCTGTACCGCCTAATCAGATTTGTTGCTATGAAAATGGGAAGATCATGATATGATGTTATAAAGGCATACTAAATAATGTGCATATGTGATGTGATGTGATAAAAAGCCCCCACCAGTGCAGGACTTGCCATGGCGTACAGTTCCTCCTAATGGCAAGATCAAACTGTACATTCCTGTAATCCTCACTATTCCGTTGTATGAAGGGCCAAAAACGGGGTGTGGACCCGTAAGCAGAAGCACTTACACGAAACCCACGGAAAGGATAGAGAATCTCCTTCCAACGAAACGCTCTTATTACAGGAAATGAACAGTAAGCAATACACATTAGGATTTCCGTCTGGTGGTTTGTTAAAAATAGGGTTAGCAAACTCACTGTAGACTGTCGGAAGATAATTAGACCTTCGCTGATCTCGATCTGATGATTTCCATCAAGGAAGGCATAATTGTCATCCATGACTTGGGCCAGATAACCACGAATCCCTCATCCAGCTTACACTTCGTCTGGCACCCTGTATTCCCCCCTTACCCTTTGGAATATATGTATATAATGTACGTAATAGAATATAATATATGTATTTACAAAATGTAACTGAAAGCCACTGGATTGTTACTGCAAAATAAAATTTGGATATGTATTAATATCTGAATAGCCCTGGAAAAGCTGAAAAGCAAAGTAGATCAGTCCTTTCAACAAAAATAAAATTTCAATGAAAAGATATTTGATTTGTTTTATTATTTTGAGAATCAACAGACTATTCTATAGGTCGAAGAAAGCAGTTTTAGTGATCGAAGAGCCCGATTCGATGATTTCTGAGATAAATATAATATCTTATTGTAATATCCCTAAACACATATATTTAAAAACAATCATGTACTGCTACTATCACATGCCAGTGTTTTATGGAATAGAAGTTGTAGTTCAAAAATAGAATTAAAAAAAAAAAGTTATGCTGAAATGCTGAAAAACAAATTGAGTATTACAAGCATTACATTGTCATGCTGCTCTGTGCCCTGAAATGCAATGGAAATTTGAAATGCAAAGATTTCGCAAAGCGTGCTGAAATTATTAATTGAATGAGAATGGAAAATACACCCTACTTGAACACGATCTTCAGTCGCAGCCACTCACTTTCCTATTGTCAAGTTGACAACGTTACCCATGCTACGCCAACCAGCTTCTCCATGCTGAAATGCTGAAAAATGTGAAGAAAACTACAGTAGAAAAAATAATTAGTGTGATATAACCACAAAGAAACTGACTCTTAGCTTCGGGTCTTGACAGACAATCCCTACTAAACCCTTGCGGCACGTCAAGTCGGCTAGTTCAGCGCAAGGGGCATACTAAATAATGTACATATAATAATATAATGCAGCTACTTGCCTCTTCCGCTGCAGATGATTGGCAACGTGATGTAATGAAATAAAGTTGATCACCTGGCATCCTAACGAAATAGCACAGAAATTTTAAGCAAACAATAATGCGGGATGAATTTCATATGAGTAGGATAACTGCCGAAAGCGGAAACTTAATAAATCCAGGATCATAAACTAAAATATATAAAATGTAGGATCATAAACAATGTTAGTTTCTGAATCGATTGTTTTGGACGAAGACAAACATTATTTTTTGCATAATTTGTCATTTATGATCCTATTTTTAAAAAAATGTTAAAAACCTTTCTATCTTTTCAAATAAATACACAACGTTAGTAAGGTGGGCCAAACCTTTCAAATAAGCATAAATGCAAACCTGAAAATAGTTTAAAAAGTATTGTGAAGGGATGTTATAATATATAATGATAATAACAATTATATTTATAGTGTCTGCATGTCTGCTGATCCTGCTGCAATCGTAGATGGACTTGCATTATCCGGCTTGTCGCAAATTAATCACTTGCTGAACGAGAATGAGAGGTTGCTTGATTTAGCGTTTATGCTGATGCTGCTTGATGCTGAAATCTAACCATCTCTCGTGTGGCACAGTATCTTAACATTAAGCACCTTGCTGTGGACCGATTTTATCTTGAACTGGAATCAATTTTTAAACAACGTGTAAAATAATGACTTTTTTCGGATGGTAATAAAAAAAGGCTAAGATAGATAATTGCTTTTGATAAATTTCCCATGGAAGGGAATTATTTAAGCTTACTTTCAAAACAAAATCAACGCCCTTGCGAGTGGCCTTCCGGTAGTTATCGGGAACATTCACCATGGTGGACAGAAACATGTGTGTATTTGCATGTTTTTGAGTTCTTTCTTCGTTTTATTTATCAATTCCTCCTCAGTTTTCGTGACAAATTGTTGGAGTAGATCTTACGCTTCAGGTTGGCCCAGAAATTCTCGATGGGATGCAGCTGGGGAACGTTGGGCGGGTTCGACGACTTGGGTACGACATCGATATTCAGCCGCCTAATCTCCTCCAACGATCGCTTCGAGTAGTGAGCCGACGCTAGATCCGGCCAGAACACCGCGTCTTTGCCCATATGGTATTTCTTGACGAACGACGCAACCTCCGGCAGGCTTTCTTACTGTAAATTTTCCCGTTCACGGCCAGTCCGGAGCGAAAGAAGTGCGGCTTTGACATCCCCTTCCCGCTGATTGTCAGCCACAGCAGCACCTTTTTGGGGAACTTGGTGTGTGAAATGAACTTCACCTCGGAGCTCACTTCCTTCACGGGGGAATTAAAATGTGAAGTGCCCTGCCAGTCGTTGCCATCCAGGGTGAGATAGGTCTTGTCGTCCATCACCACCGCCACGTTGCGATTCGCCGGGAAAATCGAGTTGACCTCTTATTCAGTCGCTTCCGTTGCGTCATTGCCTGCAGCTCCGAAACAAGTGGACGCGACTTTCGCTTTCTATAATGAATTTTCATGTTCTCCAGGTACTTTTTCACTGTTTGCCGCACGATGTCCGTTTTCGGCGCGATGGGGTGCCGTTCTTTGAACGCGCACACTTCTGAACGGAGTTGCTTCACTGTTCTGCCATCACGGTTAGAGTTCGACTGATAGAGCTGTCAAATGTTGTCTGCTGACTCATGGGTTACTATGATTGATGCTGCATGGGTAGTTCTGTCAGTGCGGGTGAAGGTAAATCCATGAAATATCGGCAATTTTTGTCAACTTTTTTTTAAATGCAAACATTACCTTTGAGAAAGAGGAAACGTAGGCCCGACAACAAACAGCCAAAAAAAAGTAATCGGCTACGAAAAGCTCGTAGACGGTTTTTTCGGATTTAAACTGAAGAACATAAAGCTGTAGTGCGTTGGCTGGAATCCCAATTCCACCCTCTAGACATCAAGTTTTCAA
>JASCZW010008600.1:0-48926 GCA_034211315.2 Aedes japonicus
AAGAAGCTACGTATTGCTCGTATCTTGATATTTTTAATGTTACCGGTTATGTTATGTTTCGTTGTTCAGAAATTATTTCCAAAGACCTGCAGCATATCAATGATCTTGTGTTCTGAGGACTTTTCAGTAGCTCAGTGAATCGATCTCCGAAGTTTTGAGGGTTTTTTCTGTAGTTTCGAGGAATTCTCTGAATTTCCTGTATTCTTTGAAATTAAAGAGGGCTATCTGAAATTAATGGGACTTCCTTGCTGCTTTGGAATTTTACTAAAGTTCTCGAGACTTCTGTGTAGTTCTCTGGAATTGGCTTTTCCCAGTTCTCAGGAGTTCATTTATCTTCACTGATATTCATTTAAATTCTCGGGACTTTTTTGAAAACCTAGGGACTTAGTTGGATTTGTACAATTTTCTAAGTTTTACGAAAACTTCACAACTTACTGTTTTGACAAAAGCAGCGCGACAGATAAACAACCAAATATATACATGGAAAGAAATAACGGGGGATGGGAATAATAATCTCGATAATTGATCCCTATATTAAACACATTTTTGTTTCAATCATGAAATACGTTTAGCTCAGAGTGATTTTTGAATTGAATCAGCCATCCTTCATAGTTTAAGAGCCATCATTTTTACACATCAGCCATAGGGTTAAATCAAAACATAAATTTATAATTTCAATCAGTGTGTATACTTGCAGCAACCATACAAAACAATAAAAACAACAAAACCTGGTAGTTTTCAGTTCGTTTTCAAATTCATCGTGGCGTCCAAAGATGAAAAATATTTGGAGGAAGGTCTTAAAATTAGATTCAACGCCTATTGAATTACATCATGTAAACGAGAAGATGTCCATTCCATTGTGCAAGTTTGTTGGGCTTAACAATACTATCAGTGGGCGTATAGTCATGAAGGAAATGATTATATTTTTTGGCTGAGGAAGGACTAGCAAACTGGTCTCAATAAATCCCAGAGGGTTTTGGAGCCGTTTAGCGGGAATATCTGTAACTAGGAGATTCAGAAGAAGAATCAGTATCTTCCATTTATTTCAACTGCCTGCTCATTTTCGACAGATACGCGTATTTCACGTGCGGTGATGCAGGCGTCTCGTACCAATAACTCGAGTCATGAGCACGGAGACACAGATGTAGTCTGCACATTGTAGAAGAAATACGCGTATCCGATCGAAGATAAGCAAAGGTAGTTGGAATTAAAATGGAAGATACTAATTCTTCTTCTAATTTCTAGTGGTCTAATAACTTAAAACGTAATCACACTAACACACCCTTAAATGCTGTGTCAAAATAACGCCTAGGAGTTCTACAACAGTGTGAACCAATTTCAAATTAACTAGAAATTAGAAGTATCAAATTGGGGTATACTCATTTAATTCCAACCACCCTTGCTTCATCTCGAGACAGGATACGCGTATTTTCAAGTCTACAATAGGCAGAGACTTTTTCAGTGTCTCGTACTAATAAGTCGTTGAGTTATATAGCGCAGACACAGAAGAAGTCTGCACATTGTAGAAGAAATACGCGTATCTGTCGAAGATAAGCAAGGTGAAGCTGGAATTAAATGGAAGATACTAATTCTTCTTCTAATTTCTAGTGGTCTAATAACTTATAACGTAACCTTCACACTAACACAATCCCTTTAAATGTTGTGTCAATAAAAAACGCTTAGGGGTTCTACAACAGTGAACCTATTTCAAATTAACTAAAAAAATAGAAGAAAAATTAGTATTTTCCATTTAATTCCTAAACTTACCTCAGGCTTGTCTTGACAGACACGCGTATTTCGTTCCATATCACGCAGACTTCTTCAGTGTCTCGTACCAACAAGTCGAGTTATAAGCACGATGACACAGTAGAAGAAGCCTGCACATTGTAGAAGAAATACGCGTATCTGTCGAAGATAAGCAAAGGTAGTTGGAATTAAATGGAAGATACTTCAATTCTTCTTCTAACTTCTAGTGGTCTAATAATCCTATAACGTAATCCTCACACTCAACACACCCTTTAAATGTTGTGTCAAAATAACGCCTTAGGAGTTCTACAACAGTGAACTCACTTAAATTAACTAGAAAATTAGAAGACAATCAGTCGCTCATTTAATCCTAACTGCCTTCGTTTATCTCGACAGTAGATTACGCGTGAGCCTGCCCAGCAATGTGCAGATTTTTTCAGTGTCTCCGTACTAATAAGTCGAGTTATAAGTACGAGACACAGAAGAAGTCTGCACATTGTAGAAGAAATACGCGTATCTGTCGAAGATAAGCAAAGGTAGTTGGAATTAAATGGAGATTGCTAATTTATCTTCTAATTTATAGTTACAGGCTAAACAGCTCAAACCCTCTAGGATTCAATTTCTTATTGCTAGTTTCAAATTGATTATCTTAACAATAAAAATATCAACAAAACCAGTCTGTAATCGAACCCAAATTATGTGATGACAATTTTATTCTCAACGATTTCGGAACCAAAAATCTTATTCACAAACAAAATTCAACTGACCCCAAGCATATTCAAGTTTATCAGTTAAATCAACTTAAAATGTATGATTGTTACAATTATGCACATGGGTTATCACAAAATCAATCTTAAAATATAGTTGATATTGGATGAAATATCATTGGTTCAATTATACTTTTTTCTCCGTGTATATGCAGTCATTTGCAAACAGTGTAATACGTCATCAAACATATGTAATGAACGTTGGTCAAATAATCGGTTTACATATTTGGGCAAACAATTTTGAGTCAAGTATATGGCAAAAAAATTTAAGTTTGATAGCGTGGACAAACAACTTTTCAAACAGCATTATTTGGCAAAACTTAACGAGACAAATATTTGGCGTATTGATAAACAGTGTTATGTATATAAGCTTAAGACACTTGTGACTTGCAATTTTGTTCCTCACATTTATTTCCTCACGAGGATATTTTCTATACGCTTTGTGGCGACCCCTCGGTCGGCGCGCCTCACCATGGAATAGGGCAACCTTGCATTCAGCACGAATATGGCAAACGTCAAACCGCTCGGCTCTCGGATGGCTACACGTCAACACACCTACTACCTTAGGGTCCAGACAATAGAGGAAAACCGACGGTGACGGTAGGCGAGTACAGACAAAACATCAGTGTAGTTTTGCCCAAGCAGCTTTAGTTTAGAAATTTCCGCAAACACTTTCTCAGTTCGAATAAATTAGTTAGAAATTGAACCAACAGTGTTAGCTTTCGGTAGCGTATGGAGTTATTTTGGTAATGTATATCTAAAATAGTGAAAAGTGTCTTTTCTCTCCGATCACAGAACCAGAAGCCTCCCCGCTTTGGAGACGAGTGACTGTTGAAGGTTAGGTGAATTAGAAGCGAAAAAGAACCGTGAGAGGACTCAAACACTAAACGTAAGTGAACTACAAATTGTAAAAAAAAACACATGTTCTTAAAGAATTTGTGCTGTTCCAGGAATTTTTTAATACATCTTTGCATATATTAAAATCTCGGAAGTTTTCTTGGTCCTCAGTGGCATTTTGTCACACGCTTATTTAAATATTTTACCAGCAAAATGATTTGGTGGTTTTTTAGAGTGGAGCAAAACTTTTCAAAATGATTGTGCAGTGTCAGTTTCAATCTAAATCAGTTCAATTTTCGGGAACTATTTTCAAATCGTTCAAGCATAGAGGAGCTAATTCTTCAAAATTTGCATCAGTCTAGTGTGAAACTTCCCCTCTTCCGTTCAATAAAAATGCATCCGTTTCCTCTTTTCATTTGTCTGTTTCTCCATTTCTTCCATCAGCCGATGTAACCATCTCTCATACACTATTCGTTGGGATGTGGTCCAGCATTGCAATAAGAATAATTTGGATAATTTTTCAGTCCATCGCCAACTCTTCCACTGTGCCGAAACTCGATGAATTTTAATATATCTGAATGGGTTTTCCCATGCTTTTAAAGAATATTCCCAACCAAAGGAAAAATAAATGGACAAGAAACTGTTTTGTCTACCAACCAAGCCGCATACCTAGTGACGGGACCGGCTCCGACACGGCAAGAAGGGTGTTAATGCCTCGACGTAACCGCAAACTGGCGACCAACATTTGAGGAATAAAAAAACTTCCCTCTAAGTTGAAAGGATAAGGAATCCCTTTTTCTTAATCTCCCGAGCCAGTGGCTCGTCTCGTCCGTTGGATGTGGAATAGGAAGGGAACAGCTGCTGCCAACAATAACAAACATTCCGACCGTGATCGCTTTTACCGCAACGGTTCGCTAGGAAGAAAAAAGTGGATCTTTTTCTGCTTCTGTGGCTTTTAATCCACAGAAGATCGAAAGAAGTAACCGAAAATTAAATTGCGTGTTTTTTTTCTTCCCACGAAATCGATTTTCAGGTTCGGTAATTCTGTCGAAAAAGTGACACCTCGGGAACGGTTATCACTCTTGTTGTCGTTTATTATGAATGGTAAAAGTGTCAAAAGGGAAAATGTCATTCACAACGGACAGCTAGATGGGAGGAATCAAATTTACGATCGAAACGGTCGTTCATTAGAAGGGAATGGACCCACATCAGCATGGAAAGAAACATATTTTATTGGGCATCCTTTTGTCCCAATAGAAGTTGGGTTTGGTGTGTAGTTATTGCTAAAAATCTGTAATGAATTTTCAAAAGGTCTAATCTGGTTTTCTGAGCAAAGGTTCAATAGTCTTGAAACTCTAAGGATTCACAAAAAATCTTGTTGGGGAACGATTATCCTTTCCCACGGTGTCAACTGAGTTGAATTGTGTGGAAATGTTGTGGTCTAGGGAAACCGAGGCTTGAATCGTTATTGAGGTACGATCTTTTTAAAAAATCAGAGCAGAAATCTGGATTTCGATGTTAATAACGCCATTCTGAGCATAAATGTCTAACAATCACTCTCAAAAAAATAAAAAACAAAAAAGAAAGCGTCAATGATCAATTCTACATAAACGATCCAAATTAACCGCAATGCAATTTTGAGATCTAGGTAACCGTTAGACGAATTTCAAAACATTTTGTGGTTTGTTTCGTATTTATTTCACATTCAGCCTGAGGTTGGTTCGTTATGTCAAGACATGTACATATGTACAGACATGTACACAATATTAAAGATTGGACTCGGAAAAAAATGTGACATTTTGTTTTGGGTGTAACTTTTTATCGCGTGGGTAAAAATAATGAAATATTGGGTAACACTAGTTTAGCGTGTTATGTTAATGTGTGCAAAATCGCGATCTGTCAAGTAGTTAGCGATTCATCGCGATCTGTCAAGTAGTTTATCACGATCTGTCAAGAAGTTTTCAAGATGCATTCGGAACAAGAAGAGCTACGCCAGCAAATCTTGGGCGCGGTGATCGATAATCCTGGTCAGTCGCACAGATGGATCGACAAAAGGCTTGGAATCCACCATTCCACCGTGTCCCGCGTTGTGAAGATGTTCCAGGCTAGCTGAACAGCTGAAATTGCCCAGAAATACCGTACGACGCGTTATCAAACGGTATAAGGAAACATTGACAACGATTCGGAAGCCTCAAGCCAATCGTCGGAGTGGAACTGTCAACCGGAAACTGCGTGGTAAGATTTTGAAGACGATTAAGAGGAATCCCAATCTATCCGACCGTGATTTGGCCAGAAAATTCGGTGCTGCCCATAGTACCGTGAGGAGAACTCGACTTCGGGAAGGAATCAAGTCGTATCGAGCTAGCAAACAGCCAAATCGGACCATAAAACAGAATAGTGTGGCCAAAATCTGTACTCGGAAGCTATACGACCAGGTGCTGACCAAGTTCGACGGGTGTCCTCTGATGGACGATGAAACCTATGTCAAGGCTGACTTCGAGCAAATCCCAGGTCAAAAATTTTACTTGGCAACGGCTCGGGGGGGATGTTCCAGCCAAATTTAAATTTGTTCTTGCCGACAAATTTGCACGAAAATTCATGATTTGGCAAGGCATTTGCAGCTGTGGCAAAAAAACGAAAGTTTTCGTTACAAATAAGACAATGACGTCGGTACTATACCAAAAAGAGTGTCTCCAAAAACGAATTTTGCCGTTCAATCGATCCCACGACCATCCCGTAATGTTTTGGCCAGATTTGGCAAGCTGTCATTACAGCAAAGTCGTTCAAGAATGGTATGCAAAGAAAGAGGTCCAGGTTGTTCCGAAAAACCTTAACCCACCCAACTGCCCCCAGTTCCGCCCTATTGAGAAATACTGGGCAATCATGAAGAGGAGACTCAAGGCAAAGGGAAAGGTTGTCAAAGAAATCAATCAGATGAAGACCTGGTGGAATAAGATAGCTAAAACGAGGAACGAAAAAGGTGTGCGCCGCCTAATGAGCCGTGTTAAAGGAAAAATTCGAGAATTCCTTCGAAATCGTGACGAATAATGTTATCCGTATTTTTTCTTAAAAGTATGAAAAAAATGCTACATTTGTATAAAAAAAGATCTTGAATTCAATAATAAATAACTGAAATACAGGCAATTGTTTTTGTTCCAATTCTATCTGAAGCAAGCTTTAGTAGCACACACACAAGCAAACGCGCGTGTACCTACTGACCTCCCCCACACACACGCGCAGTTCTGCACAACATGCATGTCCCTGGCTTCCTGTGCAGCATACTAAGTAGTTACTTCCAGAACAAAGGCCTGGTGTACGGAATTGAGTTGGAGCAGAAATCTTTCAGTGTTACGGCGGGGGTGCCACAAGGTTCGATTCTCGGCCCAACGCACTGGAACGCGATGTACGATGGAGTATTAACGCTGAAGTTGCCTAATGGAGTTGAGATCGTCGGATTGGCAGATGATGTCGTCCTGACGAAAACTGTCGAAACTCTAGAAGAGGTCGAGACACTGATAGCGGAGGCAATGGACGCCATTGAAACGTGGACGACTGGAGCAAAACTGCAATTGGCTCATCAGAAGATGGAGGTATGCTGGTTAGCAACCGAAGAGCAGCTCAGCGGGTTGATATCAACGTCGGGGGACAAGGCGTGCATTAAAGTACCTGGGGGTGATGGTTCATGGCCACTTGAATTTCAACGCGCACGTTCACTACGCCTACGGAAATGCGACAAAAGCGGTCAATGTGATGTGCCACAAAGAAGACATATAGAACGCTGGCGATAGGGCAGTTACAAGGATACTGTCCGAGATGCAGAGGAGATGGCGAAGTGACCAACGATCCAGCGTCGCTGACTAGAGCCACTGCAATACTGATCGGTTCTGGAGGAATTCCTGCACCGGGGACCTTCTTGCCAAAGTAGGCTAAATTCATCGCCGGGGACTATTTTAACACCGGTTTCACGTCATCGGGGCGTCAGCGAACCGGACGCTAGGTTCCACCGGAATTGCTGAACTGGTTTCGGCACCCTTCCGGTCGGTTAGAGTGAATAGCAACAGCAGAAGAATCGGTTTCGAGGAAAGTTCCGCAGCCGGGGAACTCATTGTTGGGGTAGGGTAGACCCATTTCTGAGGACTACTCGAGTCGACTGAGTCAAGAAGGGGGAGCTAAATGGCTCACCGTGGTTCGGTTTCGGGAGAACTTCCACTGCCGGGGAATTCTTCGTCGGAGTAGGGTACTGCCACCGTCGTGACTACTCGGCTACTAGAATCGATAGCGTCGAGGTGTGGGAGCTAAATGGCTCGATCAAAGTAGGTGAGAGCTAGCGGAGAGTAGAACAGAGGTCCAGCAATGCCGATGCATAGTAAAAAATATAAAGTGTGAGTTGTACGATGGTTACCGTTAAGGAGAGCACGTCATGAAGGTCGGCTACATCACATCGGCACACCTTTCGATGGGAACCTGAAATAGCCTCCAGCAATAGCTTAGAAAAAAAAATTGCATGAGCACAGCCGCCCTCCGAAGTAGTCGCTTCAACGTTGTCCCGGGAGAGAAGGCAAACGGAAAATACGAATTGTTTTTAGTAGGGTTAGGCACGAAATCACGTCCCACCATCGTTCTTGTGAGTCCCAGTCTGTGTCAAACACGCTACAGATCATGCTTTTGAAGCTTTTTAAACCACCTAAAAACTTAAAAATAAAATATACACACACGCACCCAGGGGCAAACATGGGCTAGGAGAACGTGGGGCTTAACGTCAAATTCCCCCTTCTGCGAGTTTACGTCGTGGGAGCTTGGATTCATCATCTCAAAGCCAGTGACATACTAAATTACGGAATACTGGTCAAAACATCGAATAAGGATACGACACGGATTGGACGCGCAGGGCTGGTAGTCGGGCTATTCTGCTTTCTCAGTCTGGAAGAGTGACACCTTCCAGAAATCGCAAGTGGGCTAATGGTGCGGCTGCCCCTGTCCCAGTAAAACCTTGGCAGGCCTCCGGATGTTAACTTCTGTCCGTAGCTGATGACAAATTTGAACTGGAGAGTGTGTGAGGAGTATACCCATAGCAACAATCTGGCGACCCGGTATAGCATCGGTCTGCGAAATCCTGTCGCAATACGAAGGACAAATAGTTGCGAGCGGAAGTGGAAGACTAAGGTCGTTGACAAGAAACTCTTTGTCGAGGCACTCCGGTTCGACAACGAACTCTCGAACGGAAACGCGGACCAGCTGACGAATATGTTAGTTAGGGCATGCGACGCAGCCATGTTGAGGAAACTGGAACTGGGGAACAAGCTGCGCCCAGCTTACTGGTGGAATGAGCAACTCAACATCCTTCGCGCTAGTTGTCTCCGAGCCAGAAGACGTGTCCAGATAGCTGATTCCGCAGCAGACAGAGAGGTTCATAGGTTGGTATTCCGAGCAGCCAGGACCGAATTAAAACGAGAGATAAGACTGAGCAAGACAAAATGCTGGGCGACACTTATCGTATTATTATGGCGAAGATCAAATGCCCAACAATGACTTCAGGGCTATGTCCAGTAAAACTGGAGGTTATCGTAGATGAACTCTTCCCGACGCAAGAGCCAACAACGTGGCCACGTGCACCGCACACCGAGGAAATAAGAACCTTGAGGGCATGCACGTCTCGAATGAGGAGCTCGTCGCAGTAACGAAAGGGCTTAAGTTGAACAAGGCACCCGGGTCGGATGAAATCCCTATCGTGGCTCTGAAAGTGGCGATTCAGGAATTCCAGAAAATGTTCAGAAATGTGCTACAGAAATGTCCAAAGGAAGGCCATTTCCCGGACAGGAGGAAAATACAGAAACTAGTGTTGTTGCCAAAGCCAGGAAAGCATCTGGGGGATACAGCATTGTATAGGTCAATATGACTGTTGGATACGCTTGGGAAACTCCTGGATCATCCCCAACACGATGACGAAATTCACTGAGAGTTATCACGGTCTATCGAGGATACAAGTCGGTTTCCGGAAAGGGAAGTCTGCGGTGGATGCTATTCGGATAGTGGTCGGGACAGCCCTAAAGTCGACCAAACTGAAACGGAGAGGCTATCGATATTACGCTATTGAAACGATTGACGTTAAGAACGCCTTGAATAGTGCCATCTGGAAGGCTATTGCCGAGCTGCTACAAAAAATGGGGGTCCCTGATTACCTGTGCAGAATTCTGAAGAGTTACTTTCAGAACCAGGTGCTGATAGACGAGATCTCCGTTGGGCGGAAGTCGGTGAACATCATGGTGGGAGCTCCGCAACGTTTCATCCTTGGGCCAACACTTTGGAATAGGATATACAACGGGATGCTGACACTGAAGATTCCCAAAGGTATTGTGATCGTTGGCTCTGCAGACGATATCGTATTATGAGTGACAGGCGAAAAACTGGAAGTAGTGAAAATGTTGACGACCAAGGCAATCGACAACTGGATGCAGGAGTCGAAGCTACAGACAGCCCATCACAAAACGAAGGTGCTGAAATCAGGAAACTGCAAAGCGGTACACCGAGCAGAAATCGTCATCGGTGGGCTTGCCAAAGCCTTGAAGATTCAACAGCCACGTAGAATATGCCTGTGGGGGGAAGTCAGCGAAGGCCATCACTGTGGTGGCCAGAATCACGTGGAATAGCTACGGACCTAGCAGTAGCGAGCGGTGTCTACTGGCTAGTGTATCATTATCGATACTGAGATATGGATGTCCAGCCTGGGTCGCAGCGCTGGAAACCAAGCCAAATCGGGCGAAGTTGAGAAATTCAGGCTCACGGCCATGCGAGTTGTGCGTGCGTACTGAACTATTTCATCGGAGGCAGTATTCGTCATTGCAGGAATGATCCCGATTGGCATCACTCTCGCGCAGGACACTATGTTTTATGAGCGGAGATATGTCAGAGAAGTTCCGGAGCTGGTGAGATTGAGAGTCGATGTTCAAATGGCAACGAAAATGGAACACGGGGGAGAACGTTCGATGAACACACCTTCTTATACAGGATTTGTTTGTGTACATAGAGGAGAACTTCTATCTTACGCAGTTTCTGTCTGGCCTTGGTTTCTTCGTCCAAGAGACGAAGCAAGATGCTTGCCATCTGGGGTGCTTTGGGTCGGATACCAGCCCAGTTAAAGTCGTCTAGAGAACGTGTCGCGACAAAGTGTGTAGAATGCGATTAACGAATCCATTACGCAAATCATGTCGGCTCTGCAGCAAAAATGGCAGGAGAATCAATAAGCGAGTGGCTGAATGGAGTAGCGGGTTGTCTATCTTGGGTGATGTTGCAACGTCGGGGAACTTTCCGTCATCGTATGGTAGATCCTCAGACGGGGACTACTCAAGTCGAATGTATCAGTACGTGGAAGCTAAATGGCTCAACCAAGGTTGGTAGGAGCAAAATTACCCAGGCAATGAGTAGGAGCAAAATGGTTCCATAGCGTCCAAATGGCCGTGACCCTCTATGATGTAATACGATTTAACAGTCCCGAGAGGGTTCTGATTGATGGTGCAACAAGGATACGGGTTTAAGAGGGATCAAAAGTCTGCCTTTCTCGTACTTGACGACCCTGACCACACTCTGACATAGTGCACGATGACCAAGAGTAGGCCTCTGTGCTAGGTTAGCCCTTAAAGATTTCCCTGAACCTTGTAAACAAAAATTTGAAAAAAGCCCTCAACTCCACCCCACCTCCACACACACACACACACACACACACACACACACACACACACACACACACGCAGGCCTCGAACAGGCTTTCAATAAAGCGAGCAGCCCATCAACACATCCCTACCCTTTTCTTATTTGACTTGCATTCGAATGAGACCGGCACCGGTATTGCTTAAATTTGGAACCAACAGTATTTACACATTGAGGATGTATATTATTCAAATGCATCATCTTTTGGTTTTGTATAGTTACATATTTTGCAATAACAGCTTATCTGGCAATAACTTAGTATCAACTTCGGGCGGTCATTTATGCTAAATTTTCAATAACTTGTTGTGAATGTTAATGCTGTTTAGGAAAGCTTATCAAAAAGTTATTAAACGTCCACCAATTAACACAACGAAGTACTAAAATTTGTTTTTTCAAGTCATCCATTTCATAACCTTGTCTAAAAATATAAAATAAAGGAAACACTTCAAATGAAACCCACCATCCCAAAGTTTCAACAGAACGCGTCAAGCCGTAGGTGTAGGAATGCACCCTGCTCGAATAAGCACCTCACTCCGGAAGCATATAATTTAATTTCACAAATTTACACGTCGTTAATCTAATATTTGCAAGCCTTTTTACCAGAGAAAGCGAACATTTTGCAAAATTCTGGATAACGCGAACAAGGCTCGAATATGAATATATTATGAATCGTGGGATGATAGAACCCGCACCAGCTATTCCGAGAGGAAGAGTGTTGAACATTTCCGATGCCCACGACGACGGCACGGCAATGGGAGTGGGAGCCTCCCGAACAAGGTGATACTTTTTCCAGGCAGAAGTTTTATTTTTTCAACCAATGTCGGACGACGACGGTGGAGCCCAAACAAACTGAATTCAGCATTTAAAAGCCAAATACCCAATTGGTTGCACGTGGAGTGGAAGTCGAAGAGCATACATGAAATGAGCTCAATTGCAAACACATTCACCGCCGATTCCGAGGATGCCCGGGCCGACAGACGGTGGCCGAAATGTGTATGTGGAGTTTACCCTTGTTTCTTTCCATTCAGGGCGAGTTTGTACAAAGGTATACACCTACTCATATTTGTGAGCATGAATGTACTTATTTTGCTTTTGCTTGGAGATCAACCTTTGAGCAAGGTGTTCTTATGGGTTGACAGAGGCGTGTGAAGTTAAAAAATTGTGACAAATCAAATTTTTCATAGCCCATGATTTTTTTTTAATCCGTCCTTTCAATATGCGTGATCGAGAAATCAACCCCCAAAGATGCAAAATATCTGAATATTTCTTCTTTTCCAAAGCGTGTCCGGCAATATTTTTTCAACTTTTTTGCGTCAGTGTTTTAGACCTACGTAAGATTTGTTTTCAGTGTATGGTTTAACAGTCAGTGGATTATTTCATCTTCGTGTCAACTTTGATATTGTTTACTTTAAAATTTCAGTTTTGAAATTGGCGTTACGATAACAAAACCTGTGAAAACTTATTTTAGACGAGTGGAACGCGACGGATACATGCAGACAAGCTAAGAGATTTATAAAATGAAGGGCAGTTAAAGCCCGGATCTTACTAAATCCTAGTTAAAAAGATCTTCGGGTAATTACTTGTATGTTGACTGGTTACTGCCTGAGTGAGTATCACCTAAATAAAATAGGAAGAATTCATACTGCAGAATGTCGTTCGTTGACAAACTAAAACTGCAGAACATATAATTTACAGCATTATTCAAACAAAGGATGCTTAAATTTGGAAAGGGGTTACAAGGACCCCCTGGAATTTGAAAAAAAAAAACGATCCTGGCAGGGTATTAGACTCTATAAAACAAGTCAAGCCTCACTGGGATTAGGGTCTATGTCAACCAATGTCCATCACAGCTTAATTATGGCACGATGTTTGACTTGCACCAAACCAAATATGGGCCATACAACAATAGTCGTAATGAATGGATGCAGTTGTGTTTTGGCTCTACAGAAGAAAAAAAAAGCTGCGGCTGCCGAACGGCTCGAACAACGTTTGTACAGATTTTGATTTACTCTGCCACCGATCTTCGCAAAACTTCCAACTTTATGCCAAGACAAAACATCCCTTACCATTTTACTGCCTCCCTCGTGCTTTGCAGTCTGTACTGGATTTAGCTGTTGCTTAGGTGAGCGCCAATAGTGACACTTAACAGCGGATCCATACATATTAAGTTTAGATTCGTCACTCTATAATACGTTTCGCCAGATGAAGGGCGACTTATTTATAATTGTTTTTGTATAAAAATGATGAGCCGCCGATTCTTTTCCGAATCAAGAGTCGGTGTTGAGCAACGCAACCTCATAGTTCACTTTCATCCATTCTTATGATTAAGGAGTGATTCGAAAATAAGCTATCCACAAACTTTCTTTCAAATTATGTTGAAAACCGATATTTTATTCATACAAAAAATTGATCCTTTATTGTATGAGGTTAAACTTGAACATAATGAAGACCGGATGAAATTTAAGTTATTCCTTCACGAATTTTCGAACTTTGGATCGAATGCTCTTCATCAAGTTCCGGACAAGTGTTGCATCGCATTTTTTGGACGCTTGAGCCCAAATTTTTTTGAACTCCTGCATGTTCCCAGCTGCCTTACCAGTCTTCTTGGAGACCCTCTTCACGATTGCCCAGTAACGTTCGATGGGTCGAAGCTGAGGGCAATTTGGTGGATTGATATTTTTCTCAACAAAATCTATACCCTTTTCCGCAAGCCAATTGAGAGTGGTTTTGGCATAGTGAGCCGACGCTAAATCCGGCCAAAACAGTGGAGGTGTACTATGCTTCTTATATAAAGGCAACAATCTCTTCTGGAGACACTCAGATCGATAGATTTCCGCATTTATAGTTCCGGTAGTGTAAAAAATGGTTGACTTCAAACCACAGGAACATATTGCTTGCCATACCAGTACCTTTCAACCGAATTTCTCCACTTGAATCGACCTGTCCGCATCGCTCACATTCTCCCAAACGACGGCAGTATAGTATTGTGGACCTGGAAGGGTTTTTGAGTCCTCCTTACATAGGTCTCATCGTCCATCAAACCGCATGCATCCGGACGCTGCAAAAGACGCGAATACATTTTCCGGGCCCTTGTTTCTGCTCGAATCATCTGTTCTGCACTTTGTTTCGAGATTTTCTGCTTCTTGTTGGTCTTCAGGTGGTTTCGCCTCTTGATACGCTGGATCATTCCGACACTCGTTCCTGCTTTTTTGGCCAAATCACGTATTGACATTGATTTGTTCTTCATGATTAGAGATACCACTTTCTGCTCCAGTTTCGGGTTGGAAGAACCGGGTTTTCTGCCTCTTCCTGGTAGCTCATCCAAAGAATAGTGTTCCCCAAACTTATTTATGATGGTTTTAACACTCGCATGATGAATTCCAAACCGCTTCGCCAATTTTCGCATATTAATACCCTTCTCACTTAGCCATGTGTCCAGAACCTTAATTTTCACTTCCTTTTCAATACGCGACATTTTGAAAACGCAGAATTTGAACCGCACAAACAAGTGAACCAAAGAAAGCTGACAGTCAAACGTACAGCATGCAGTGTTCAGAGCATAAAAAACCATCACAAATACATGCGTACAACGCAAATGTATGTGGATAGCTTATATTCGATACACTCCTTATTCGGCTACTCAATATGTAACATCATAATCCTTTGCGATTATCGCACGAATAACTGTGATAACTTTGGTCGACAGATATTTTTAGAAGCAGTGCTGTATGTCAGTTTCCGCTAGCATGTGTCCCAAAACCATCGAATATCGTATTTTGACCTCATGCGATTGAAATTTTGATATATTTTGAGAACCACTCAAATAACTGCCTAAGCTAAAATGTAAATGCTCCAGAAGCCTTCTTCTAAAATTTCTCAGACCTTCGAAAACAACTTTTCAGAAGTAATTGTGTCGATCCGACTTCACCTGAAAAAGCTATGACCGTTGAAAGGCAGCATATGTTAGCAAAAAAAAAGAAAGTAACGTTTGCATTAAAAAAAATGTTTTTTTTTCGGAGGGTGATAAAAAAAGCTAAGACTAATAATTGCTTTTGATAAATTTCCCATGGAAGCTAATTTTTTAAGCTTACTTGCAAAACAATTCTACGCTATTGCGAGCAGCTTTCCGGCAGTTATCGGGAACATTCGCCATGGCGAACGAAAACATGCGTGTAGGCATGTTTTTGAGTTCTTTCTTCGTTTTACTCATCAATTCCTTCTCAGTTTTCGCGAAAAAATTGTTGGAGTAGATCTTACGCTTCAGGTTAGCCCAGAAATTCGCTTCGCCGACTTGGGTACCATATCGATACTCAGCCACTCCTCCAACGATCGCTTCAAGTAGAGAGCCGACGCCATTTCCGGCCAGAACACCGCGTCTTCGCCTTTGTGGTATTTCTTGATGAACGACGCAACTTCCGGCAGGCATTTCGTACTATAAATTTTCCCGTTCACGGCCAGTTCGGAGCGAAGAAGAGCGGCTTTGACACCCCCTTTTTGCTGCTTTGTAATGAACTTCACCTCGGAGCTCACTTCCTTCGTGGGGGAACAGAACGTGCACACTTCTGAACGGATTTGCTACACTGTTTTGGCCATCACGGTTAGACTTCGACTGATAGAGCTGTCAAATTTCGTCTGCTAACTCATGGTTTACTATGTTTGATGCTTCACGGGTGGTTTCGTCAGTGCGGGTGAAGGTAAACCCATGAAAAACCGCCAAGTTAAGTTTTTTTTAATGCAAACGTTACAGTAAACATTTGCGGAAACCCTTGATGGTAGTCACAAATGATAAACGGGCATTGACGTTTGTTGTTTCATCAGATAACTTATCGTGATCCTTAATATACAGGAAGTTACTTTCTTCAATTATCTCACTACGCGGCGCTAGTGTGCATGTAAACTTACTTTATGACCTAAATCTCTAGATCCTTGACATATAGCTAGTTGGCGTCTTCGACAAAGATGTATGCTTGAGTGAGGCGGATGGTGTTAACATTCGTGCAGAACTCATCAGCTACGTGGCACAAGTGTATATGAGAACTTTAAAATATGTGAAAAAAGTCATTTTTGGACATAGCAATTTCAAAAATCCGTATTTCTGTGAAAAATTTAGGTAGTATATTACAAATTTTTCCACAGCTTAAACGAGTATAGAAAATAATGTGGACAAAATTTGAACTGTTTTCATCAAGTGGTTTGGACTACAGCTGGCGTCAAAGTTGACGTACCAACATGAGCATTTCCATTTTTCACCCGATGCTGAACTTGCTGAAATATCGGTGCAAAAAAAAAGCCTTAAGCTATGGAAAAATTTGTAATATACTACCTAAATTTTTCACAGAAATACGGGTTTTTGAAAGTGTTATGTCCAAAACTTCAAATTTATAAATTTTATCAACATGAAATTTTGACCACATAAGGTCTATACATTTTATATAATGTTGTGAAATTTTCAGCTAAAAATATGAATAATTGACAAAGTTACAGAAGGTTGAACATAGAGTTTTTTGCTAACAAAATTTTGCTCGGCTTTTTTTTTTGCTACTGAGTGTATAACGCTCTAGTCCTGCATCTATTTCGGATTGTTTCGCTGAGGAACATCGATAGAGTGGCTGCCACCTCGGTTCTACTTCCTCGTTTATCACGATCTCATGTTGTATCACGGATGTCCTCCCTAAACGGAGTTTTGTCTTGCACGGAAATGTTTTGATAACATCTGTTTCTTTCTGTTTCATCATGTTTTGATGACATTTGTTTTCGTAGCTCTTGCGTCAGTTCGTGTTCGGTTTCGATAGCTTCTGGAGTTGCTTTCGATGATTCTGGTAGTTCCAATGCCGGAATTTCCAAGGAATTATCCGGAGTTGACATTTTGAGTGCTGAAAGTGTCTTAATGGGAAGCACTGATAACTGAATGGCGCGCCTACCGTTCTCTCTAGTTTCCACCATCGTCACTTTCTCAAAGCTTTCTGAACATTGGATCATTGGTTGAATCCCGAACGTTTGCCAAAAGTTATACCCTAAAATAAGGTGTCTAATGACTTGCGGAAATATCAGTGTTGGCATAATCTTTACTACACCCCGTCATTAGTAAGTTGACTTATCCTAAGCTTTTGGGCACTGTTTTATCCACCGTCACCATTTTTACTGGGCTATGGTGTACTTCCAGGCCATTTTCTTCTGCTAAACTTGCTAAACTCGTTACACTAACGCTTGCACCCGAATCTAGCAGCGCGTCAGAGTCTTTGTTGAACATTTTTAATACAATAAAGGGTGTTTCGATCAAAATTTGGTCGACTTAAACTTGACGCATTTCCTTTCATCGTGTATTTGCACACCCCTCATTTTGAAGATGTGTGCGTGAAGCATCGTGTCTCTATTTTGATTTTGAGATTAGCACTTCAGTTATCAAAATGTTGTTGAAAGAAGAGAAGCAACGCATCAAAATTTTGCACGTGTATTGCGAAAATCCAAACTACTCTCACGTCAAGTTGGCGAAATTGTTGAATGTGGCCAAATCAACGTTACCAACGTATTAAAAGTGTTCATTGAACGTTTGTCGACAGCCAGGAAAGCTGGATCGGGGTGAAATCGAAAGCCGGAGGCCACAGCGATGACAAAAAGAGTTGCCCACTGTTTCGAGCCCAAACCTCTCCGTCCAAGATGTCACAAAGAAGCTGGAAGTGGCGTCTTCAACCGTGGATAGCGCTACAAAATGAACTGGGCTGTCGACTTTCAAGAAAGTGGTGACTCCAAATTGCGACGATTAACAAAACACGTCGGCCAAAGCATGATCACGAAAGTTGTACACGATGATGCTGACGAAGTTTGATTGATTCCTGGGCAGGAATTGTATACGGCAACCGGACGGGGAACGGAGGCAGATATTTCCAAGCACATTAAACTGGTAAAGTTTGCGAACAAATATCTGGTGTGGCAGATCATCTGTACCTGTGGCTTGACGAGCTACCTTTAAATTTCGACCGGAGCCGAAAACCAGGAAATTTATCTGAGCGAGTGCCTACAAAAACGTCTACTGCCTTTCTTGAAGCAAGACAATCGTTCCGTTCTATTTCGGTCGAATTTGGCATCTTGCCATTACGGAAAAAAGGCCACGGAGTGGTATGCTGCCAGCAACGTTCAAGTGGTGCCCAAGGACAAGAACACTCCCAACACGCCAGAACTCCGCCCAATCGAACAATATTGGGCCATTGTTAAGCGGAACCTTAGGAAGGCTCAAAAAGCTGTAGTGAGCGAGAAACAGTTCCAGGCAAACTGGCGGTCTGTGGCGAAGAAACTGGACAAGGAGACTGTACAAAATCAAATATCGAATATGGTGTTAAACAAAAGACCCGGCAATACGGATTCGGTAAAAAGGAGTATTTCTCCTGTATTCTGTATTAACTGAACTTGAAAAAGAAAAGACTTTGACTTATTGATTAAAACTTTGATCGACTCAAACACATTACTATTTGACCAAATTTTGATCGGAACACCCTTTTTGTTAAGGATCTCGATGTCC
Organism: Aedes japonicus; assembly: GCA_034211315.2. Taxonomy (NCBI): domain Eukaryota; kingdom Metazoa; phylum Arthropoda; class Insecta; order Diptera; family Culicidae; genus Aedes; species Aedes japonicus. Next base: position 18,571 of record JASCZW010008600.1, read on the forward strand.
AGGTGATAAAGTAAGTTTACATGCACACTAGCGGCGTGTAGTGAGATCGTTTTGTTTTTTTTTAGTTTTCCATCCAGAAGGTCTTGGTCTACTGAATAACTTTGCTGAAGAAAGTAACTTCCTAAGTTTCAAGGCGAAATTTCCTGGAAATGTGGGAAATTATGTTCGATATATTTTTATTTGAAAGAAACTTTGCATACGCGTTTGGCTTAGGTGACTGACATTTTTCACGCTAACATAGATTTTTGTTACTCAAGAGTCAGTTTTAAAAAGGGCTTAAGCATTTTTAACTAGCAATTAATAATTTGTAGCTCGAAAACCTTTGGTTGTACAACAACCTGTCGAAGTAAAAATTGTGACCCTATGTGTGAAAGTGGTAAAAAATATATACACTGAAAAAAAAACAATTTTCGGAAAAAATCGACAATTAACATTAAAATTTATATATCTAAAAAAAAAACCTTTGATTTTCTTTATTTTTTAAATGTGTATAAATTTAAAGTTATAACGCAAATTTAAACTAAGAAAACAAAATAAAAAAATGAGGGAAAAAAGTTCTTAGAACATCAATTTTCAATGCATTTCTTAAAATTTTAATGTTTGCAAGAATAAACGTATTTTGATTATATAATCTAATTTTTAAAGTATTTTAAATTCTTTTAATATATCGTAATAACCTTCGTAAGAGCATCCGTTCTCGAAATATTTGCGATTTAATTTGATCACACTCGAACAATTTTGGAAAATTTGACCTTTTCATAAGTTTTTTTTCTAGATTTTCTAACCACAAAAGTTAATTTTTCGAAATGTTTAATAAATTTTACGCTGTTTTGACCGCAAGATGATTGAATAAACGGTTCAAATAAAACAGATTATAACCTATAGAGGATGCATAGCGCTACTGTTCGTTTTGTTCTCACAAGCGAATATGTCGGGTACATAACAGTAGTAATACAAATATTCTATTCGAGGTGAAATTGATAACTTGGAAATTAAGACGACATTATGGATAAACTATGTTCTTTTGATTGATCTTAATTTATTTTCCGTTGGTCTTTTTTCGGTCCGCGTCCAAACACCAACACTAGGGAGATGACTTCACCTGGATCCTGCAGATTGAATCCATCGACACATGGGCTGGGACTAATGGCTTTACACGTGATCAAAATCCCTACGGTGCCGACTAGAATTGATTCAAGACCTTCTGGGGTGGGAAACAATTGCGCTTACCACTGCGCTATCGGTAAAATTTGGTAAATTTTCAAATTACAATTTGAAACTCTATTAAACTAAGATGTTTTCCTCAAGAATTTTAACCAAGAGGTGATTGATGATAAAAAAGTGTTTTTTTTCTTCAATAATTGAATTAAGGATATTTTACTGCAAATTTTGGTTCTTGATAATCGAGAGATAGTCGAGTTATTAGTACGAGACACTGAAGAAGTCTGCACATTGTAGACGAAATACGCGTATCTGTCGAAGATAAGCAAAGGTAGTTGGAATTAAATGGAGATTACTAATTTTTCTTCTAATTTATAGTTACAAGTATTCCACTAAACAGCTCAAACCCTCTAGGATTCTTGATAATGTTTTATGAAAAATCAGATATTAGTAGAATACAGATTCGACTCGGAAAAAATGCGACACATTGTTTTGGGTGTAACTACTTATCGCGTACGTAAAAATTAATGAAATTTTGAGTAATATTAGTTAAGAGTATTATGTTTATGTGTGTACAATTATCGCGATCTGAAAAGTAGTTTTCAAGATGCATTTGAAACAAGAGCTGCAAGCTTCGCCGGCAAATCTTGTGGTCGGTGATCGATAATCCTGGTCAGTCGAACTGATGGATCGGCAAAAGGCTTGGAATCCACCATTCTACCATGTCCCGCGTTGTGAAGATGTTCCAGGAGACGAAGACCATCGAGCGGTGCGCTGGAAGCGGCCGAAAGCCCAGAGAAGGCGCGGAAGATAAGGCAGTACTTTAAGAATAACCCGAACCTTTCCACCCGATACGTGGCCAAAAAGGTCAATTCGTCGAAGTGGTTCGTCCAGCGGACCATGAATCGGGCTGGGCTACGTGTTTTTAAGGTCAGGAAGGTGTCAAGCCGGACTGATAAGCAAAACACGGTGGCCAAATTGGGTGCGCGGAAGCTGTTCCGTGCGTGGCTGGTCAAGCCAAGCTGTCTCGTCATGGACAAATCCCCGGCCTCGAGTTTTTTGTCGGAACGTCCCGCATGGAGGTTCCGGAAAAGTTCCGGAAGAGAAAGATGGACAAATTCGTGAAGAAGTACCTGATGTGGCAGGCGATCTACGAGTGTGGATGGAACAGCAAGCCGTTCGTTACAACCAGCACCATAAACGGGCAGATTTATCGAGCGCTTGCTGCTCTTCCTCCGTTCTCACCGTGGTCCCACGCTGTTTTGGCCAGATCTCGCTTCGTGCCATTACGCCAAGCCTGTAATGGATTGGTACGAAGCGAAGGCGCGTTAATGTAGTCCCGAAGGAGGCGAACCCGCCAAATACACCTGAACTTCGTCCGACCAAAACGTTTCGGGCGATAATGAAGAAGAAGTTGAAGAAAAGCGGAAAAACATTCAAAACCGATGAAGCATTGAAAAAAAAAACTGGGAGAAATTGTGAAAGGAAGATGGACAAACCCTCGCCCAAGATCTCATGAGCAGTGTTAAGAGAAATGTACGAGGATTCAACTTGGGGGAGGAAATGCAATAAATAAATTATGTCAAAACATTGCTAATATAGTTATTTTATTACTGAAAATTTGAGAAGTATCCGATTTAAAATAAATTTTTGGTGATCTTTTTTGTGTGTCTCATTTTTTCCGAGTCCAGTCTTTAACACTAGTTATGTTACATGTTCTTTTAACAATCTCGTCTGCGTTTTTGAGAAGAAGTTTTATTACAAAATTGAAAGTGTAAAAAAATGAAAAGTAGCAAAATAAAAAAAACTATTCAACAAAACATGGTAGTTAAAAGCCAATTAACTGCAGTCATTGACTCAATTGCTATGCCGGACATAACAGCTTTAGTTTTGTTGGGCTTTATTGAGGTAGCGAAATTGGGCTTCTTTCTTTTCTTTTGGTCACCACTGATCAATTCCACCCGAATTCACGGTACGTTTATTTTCGCAAATCTTCAAATTTTGAGAAATACATCAAAAATCGATGCTCTAAATAAAAACTTTATTCCCTGACATTTCTCTATCCTGTTCATCCAAAGGTTTTCAAGCTACAAATTATTACTTGAAGTGCTATTCAAAATGCTTACGCCCTTTCTAAAACTGACTCTTGAGTCCAAATTTTTTTTTGCATCAGTGGAAAAAATGTACTTGCGTGGGTAAAACGTGTGAACTAATTTTCAATTAAATCGGAGACACTTGAAGTTGATCGGTAGGTCATTTCGGCTAAAACCGCTCTGTATACGAAGGATCACGAGATATTTTCTGATGAAACAACAAAAGTCAAACCCCATATATTATTTGCGACCACCATCAAGGGAACCCGCGCATGTCAGGGGGTTTACTGTACTTTGCTTTTTTTTTGCAGAAATATACTGCCTTTCAACACAATTTCTTCTGCAAAAATGTTTGCTAAAGTCTGAGAAATTTTTCAAAAAAATGCTTCTGGAGATTCACATTTAAGTTTAGGCAGTTATTTTAGTGGCTCCCGAAGTATACAAAAATTTCAATGTTTGATTTGTGAAGAAAAATGGAAATCGCACGAGGTCAATAGACGATATTCGATGGTTTTGGGACCCAAGCTAACGGAGACTGGCATGGGGTCATGGGTCTCAAGACTTTTTTCGGATTTTGTCGACCAATGTAATTAATACGATCGTCTAGAATTCTCACAACTTGTAATTTAATTCAAAAAAAAAAAGAAACCAAAACATTACAAATTCCAGTGCTGGTGAACGACATGCACCTTATTGTGAAGACAGTCTTAAACATCAGCAGATAAAATATTGATCGGCGTTTTGTCGAATGGAAGCAATGTTTCGAAGCCGCAAGATTTCTTTGCATGCATTGAGCCAATTTATCTTCCTCTCTACACTGGTAAAAGTTGTTGAGTTCGTCCAAACCTCCCCCTCATTCAAATGCCCCACCCGGTGCACTTCACTGTACCTTCCGGCATAAGTTCGGCTGAAAACAGGTGTATTAGATGGTGTTTTAAAAAGATATTTTCCAGCAAAGTTTTCATCACTTCAAATGGCGCTTGGTGTCTGCGGACGGGGGTGGCGCTGGAAGGAGCACCAGTGTGGTGGTACGGTATCTTTTGTGACCCATGAAAAACTCTTTTTGAATGGGAGAAGTTTTTGCTTCTGAAGATACATCTAGAAAGTCGTTCACAGTTGCTTTAATGGCGTTGTTTACTCTTTAGCCGAAAAGAAAATCGGACCGAAGGTGATGCGAGATACTTGTTGGCATTTCTGCAAGACTTGAACCAAGTTTTATTTAATGGGATCCTTGGAAAACAAACGCAAATAAGTTCTTCATCCAGCATTTAGAGCAATCTCATTAGTCTTGTTCCTCTGGTGGAAATGCAATGCATTGCAACTATGTACTCTTCCTTACACAAGGCAAACACATTTGGCTTAATCTTTTCGTCGTTCGTTCGCTCCCATGTCGTTCTCCCTTGCACTTGCATAGCAAGACCATCAATTCCACTAACAAAGGGTTGTTCAAATTTACCATACAGGATGAATCGAGCAGACCCAAGTTCTAAATTTGATCGACCCTAACTCGTACCGCACTCCAAACAGCCCACGACAGAAAATGTCATTACGCGACCAGTGCTCTGTGGTTCCGGTTCCGTTTCAATTTTCCCCAACAAGCCACCAAATGTGATATCCAGCTAGACGTACAGCAAACTTTCTGTTGGGGAAAAAAAGGCGCCTATTAGGTTGTCACTGATCCGAGTCACCGGGAAACTCAATGACTGACGAGAGGACGGGATTGACGAATGCGAAAGTGGTGCAAAAATAGGATACAACTGTGGGGCGCAGTGAAAAGAAGATATGTGTGCACTTCCCATGGCACCGTCGTCCGACGTATAAACTGCGGTTGCAGTGCAGCAACTGCGTCGGGCGAGAACCCGAGAGAGGCAGACGGTGATAGTTATCGTGTTTAACCAAATGCCAAATTCAATTAGTCAGTTGTTATTATGTCCGGGCGGCGTCCGCCTTCATGCCGATATTGGGTATGTGGGATTGTGCAATCGCGTTTGGTTCAATCGGGAGAAACTGTCACTCATGAGTCGATCCCATTTGAGGTTTTGCCAAAACTGCGATTTTCAACAGAAATGGTAGCGTAGCTCTACCTTCATAATTCTGGAAAAACGCATAAAGTTAGTATCGTACAGTATCAATTTCCCGACACATAGGCTGATCACATTTTTCTAGTTCTCCGCTTTACATAACTTTCAAAACTTGACGATGAATTCTCTTCTGTGTCATCAAGGATATTCATATTGATGATACATCATATTGAAAGAAACTGAATTAGAAATTGAAATGAAATTGAAATGAAATTGAAATGAAATTGAAATGAAATTGAAATGAAATTGAAATGAAATTGAAATGAAAATTGAAATGAAATTGAAATGAAATTGAAATTGAAATTGAAATGAAATTGAAATGAAATTGAAATGAAATTGAAATGAAATTGAAATGAAATTGAAATGAAATTGAAATGGAAATTGAAATGAAATTGAAATGAAATTGAAATGAAAATTGAAATGAAATTGAAATGAAATTGAAATGAAATTGAAATGAAATTGAAATGAAAGTGAAATGAAATTGAAATGAAATTGAAATGAAATTGAAATGAAATTGAAATGAAATTGAAATGAAATTGAAATGAAATTGAAATGAAATTGAAATGAAATTGAAATGAAATTGAAATGAAATTGAAATGAAATTGAAATGAAATTGAAATGAAATTGAAATGAAATTGAAATGAAATTGAAATGAAATTGAAATGAAATTGAAATGAAATTGAAATGAAATTGAAATGAAATTGAAATGAAATTGAAATGAAATTGAAATGAAATTGAAATGAAATTGAAATGAAATTGAAATGAAATTGAAATGAAATTGAAATGAAATTGAAATGAAATTGAAATGAAATTGAAATGAAATTGAAATGAAATTGAAAAAATGAAATTGAAATGAAATTGAAATGAAATTGAAATGAAATTGAAATGAAATTGAAATGAAATTGAAATGAAATTGAAATGAAATTGAAATGAAATTGAAATGAAATTGAAATGAAATTGAAATGAAATTGAAATGAAATTGAAATGAAATTGAAATGAAATTGAAATGAAATTGAAATGAAATTGAAATGAAATTGAAATGAAATTGAAATGAAATTGAAATTAAATTGAAATTAAATTGAAATTAAATTGAAATTAAATTGAAATGAAATTGAAATGAAATTGAAATGAAATTGAAATGAAATTGAAATGAAATTGAAATGAAATTGAATTAAAATTGAAAAGAAATCAAATTGAAAAGAAATTGAAATAAAATTGATATGAAATTTAAATGAACAAAATTTGCCCAAATTTCAAGGTTTCTTATGTCAGCTGGTTAGTATTGTAGAACGTCACGTTTTATTTCTGGATTATTTATGGATTATTTATTGGAAAACTTGAATAAAGTGAGTAATGAGTGATTGGTAGACACCATTAGTGATTAGTTATGCGACATTGGGCAAACGTATGCCTCAGGAGATTATGCTTCTTGTAATTAACTGCTGTTGATTGCAGCCTAGTAATCAACTGTTGTTGATTGCTCTAGAATTCAGCCTGTTTGGAGCTTCGGTTTGGCTGTTTCTGCTGTTTGGCACGCATTACATTAGTCGCCGAAGTTCTCGGCTTTTTCATCACATTTCGGACTGATGCTGAAGGATGACGCTTGAAATAGTCCCTTACCTTTCTGTCGATTGTAGGGAACCCGGTTCTCTACCCCGTCTCGGGGAATCAACGAAAGAGCACTGTTGTTCATACTTCCGTAATGAGGTTTAAATTGCTCCGAAGCTCACCCAACAAACATCGGTGTTGAATTAGAGCTTGTTCAAACAAATTTGGAGAAGCTATTCAGCTATTCTAGAAGAAACAGCTGAATAACTTCTCCAAATTTGCTTGAACAAGCTCTAATTCAACACCGATGTTTGTTGGGCACACAATCTTCCTTAGCCATTTTTCTGATCGAAAGACCACTGACGGTGTACCGTTTGTGCACAATCCGTTTTCTTTGCTCGGGAAAAAGAGCACGCATTTTCAAAACTTTCGTGCGAAAAATTGAAAAAAAATACAACATCAGTTTAACTTAGATTTAAACAACAGGACGCAGCCAAAAGCGGGATGAATACTGCACGTATTTTGAATTGACGGTTAATCATTAATGTATTTATAATTATCAGAACAGTCTATAAAGGCCCATAATCAGGTATCAATTCAGGCATTCCTTTAAGTATCAGTTCTGTACAAAGATGTGGAGGTTTGAGCCTACAGGTACCCGAACAGAAGACAACAACATATGAATACCTAATTTTGATCTTGATAACTGGCCTTGGTATTAAAGAGCTCAGATTAAGAGGTAAAATACCTAAGCAAAATATCTAAGAATTGCAAGAAAAATATCTCTCGAATAACAAAAAAAGTTATTTTGGATACCTGGGAATATCTTGGAGGTACTATTTAGGTATGGTCTTACCTCAATTTGGTATTCGCATAACATTGTGGGAACAATTTTATGGTATTATCCTCAGGTATTTTACCTCTTAATCTGAGCTCCTAAATACCAAAGCCAGTTATCAAGTTATTCGGTCCTGCTCGGGTGATAATAGCTTTTGAATGGACCGAAGGGCTGGGAAATCCAGAATAGTTGACTATTTTGTATCTGCCACAGCACACAGCTGAAATTTAATTAGACAAGGAAGTATTTTTTTTTTTTCGAGAGTCAAAAACATTATCCCCAAAGTAGGAAGATAAAAATAATGATAAAAACCCTCATGTAAAGTTCATCAGGTAACTGGAAATATATAAACATGAAAGACTATGAAAAAATGAGTGACTTTGTCAAAAAAAGGAGAGGAAGAGTAACCCTCCAAAATATTTTAACAAGGTAATCTATATACATAAAAAAATATTTTTCTGTCTGTCTGTCTGACCTTATAGACTCGGAGATTACTAAACCAACCAGCGTGAATATTTGAATGCAGGAGTTTTTGGGGCCGGAAAAGGTTCTTATGATAGAAACAGACCCCTCTTATCTCGGTAGAGGGGGGCTCCCATACAAATGAAACACAAATACCTGCATATCTAGAGAACCAATTAGGCAAATGAAACCAATTTTTGCAAGTGGAAGTTTTTAAAGGCAAGCAATGTTTTATTAGTGGTTGGAGACCCCTCCCCATTCAGAAAAGGAGGGTTCTCATACAAATGAAACACAAGATTCTGCATAACTTATGAAGTAAGCAAGAAAATTGAACCAAATTTGGCAGGTGGAGGTTTTTGAAGGCAAGAAATATTTCTATGGTGACACGAAACCCCTCTGCTTCCTAAAAGGTAGGAGGGGGGCTTCCATACGATTAAAACACAAATGTATGCATAACAAACAAATGGAACCAGCAAATGAAAGCAAGAAATGTTCCAATTGTGGTTTAAACCACTTCCACGAAACTGACCTATGGAAGGATGGGGGGGGGGGGGGGAGGGGCTTCCATACAAATGAAACACAAATGTCTGCATAGTTCTAGAAGAAATTCAGCTAATGGAACCAAATTTGGCAGGTTTTTTTTGGGTATAAAATGTTTCTATGGTGGTTTGAGACTTCTCCTCCTTTAGGAGGAGGCGGTATCCCATACAAATGAAACACAAATTTCTGCATAACTCGAGAACTAATCAAGCAAATGGAAACAAATTTTGCAAGTTGAGGTTAATGAACGTGAAAAATGTTTCGAAGGTGATTTGAGATCCCTCCCTTTTTAAAAAGGGGGTCTCCCATACAAATGAAACACACATTTCTGCATAACTTGAAAACTAATCAAGCAAATGAAATCAAATTTGGCCTGTGGGGGTTTTTGAAGGCAAGCAATGTTTTCATGGTAGTTCTAGACCCATCCTTTGTCTGAAAAGGGGGGCTCCAATACAAATGAAACACAAATTTCAACCAAACCTGAGAACTATCCCTACAACTATTCAAATTTGTATGCAGGGGTTTTAAGGGGCCGGAAAAGGATCTTATGATAGTTCGACATCCCTCTTCTCTCAACAAGAGGGGATAGAATACAAATAAAGCTCAAATTTCAGAATAAATCAAGAATTAATTAAAAAATGGAACCAAAGGGCATGTGGGGTTTTTGTAGGTAAGAATTGTTTCTATGGTGGTTCGAAACTGCTCTCCAATCAGAAGTCGATGGCTCTCATACAAATGAAATAGAATTTTCTTGCATAACTGGAGAACTAATAAGGCAAATGAAATCAAATTTGGCATGTGAAAGTTCCCGTAGGCAAGAAATGTTTCTACGGTGGTTTGAAACCCTTCTCCTCTTTAGAAGGAGGGTCTTTCATACAAACGAAACACAAATTTAAACCAAACATGAAAATTATCCCTACGGTTATGAAAATGTGTATGCAGGGGTTTTTGACGCAGGACAAGATTCTCATGACGGATCGAGACTCCTCGCCCGTCTGAAAAGGGGGTTCCAGTACAAATAAAACACAAATTTCTGCATAATTCGAGAACTAATAAAGAAAATGGAACCGAATTTGGCATGTGGGGCACTTGGCACTTGGAGGCAGAATTTCTTTTCTTTTCTTTTAGGTGGTTCGAGACTTCTCTTGAAGGGAAAGGAGGCACTCTCAAACAAAAGAAACTAAAACACAAAATATGTATTTCTCGGGTAAGCAGCATGTTCTGATAGAAGTCTGAACCCCTTCTTAGACAACAAAGGGGAAATTTTAATTTACTTTCAGTGCTGCATTATGCACAAGAAGTTAATCGAAGGTTATGCAAGAGAAAATTACGTTCAATCTGACAGAATACGGCTCCGTTTGAAGATAAATGTTTTCTCTATGAAATGCTTCTACACAGAAAAAAAACAGTAGAAACTTCCGATTCAAGGGTTAAATTAAGAACACAAACCTTCGTTTTTTCTGGCAGAAATTACACAAACGAAAATATTTTAAGCAAATTCATTCCGAAAAAACAAAATTACATAAGCGCCAGTTCTATTAAATTTTCATTCATTAAGTTGCAAGCTTAGCAAGGCTCACACCGGCTTCATCTAATATAATATCAAGTTATTTATGAAATAATTAAATGGAGAGGAAAAGTTACCCTCAAAAAGAAATAAAAAACAAGAGAATGTAATGGAAGATACAGGAGTCACGGGAAAATTACTTCTACCTGAAATAAATTGAAACAATGGACTTAGCAATTGAATGTACAGACAGGGTAAACGTAATCGAAATTGGACTTTTTGTTAATGTCCAAGGGTTAATGTTTTTAAAAATCTGAGGAAAAAATATAGCAAGTGTTGAGCCTATTCATCATCCATTTATTAGGGGGTTTTCTGCACAAAACAAACTGAAACTTTCGCCTTTTTCGCAACATCCCTGATCGAAATGTTGGGATAACGCTTAAATTGGTTCAATACCATCCTGGCCTTCTCCGGATTTGATGTGCCACGTTTTTTGCCACTACCATTTTTCCGCTTGGTTGTCTTACGGTCCTTGAACTTTTGATCACATGAGATACGGTTGAATGAGCGATTCCGAGCTGTTTTCCGATCCATCGATGAGAAGCGTTTGGGTTTTCGAAGTGAGTGCCCAAAATTTGTTGGCGCACTATTTCTTCGTTCGAAGCCATCACTGAAATCACTCGACCGATTTTCACGAAACTCTTGACACAACACAATGAAATACATTCAGTTAAAATTTCAACAATTTTTACCCACACGATAAAAAGTTACGAACAATTGCGTTTGTCCAAATTTCATCGAATACAGTCTTTATCACCGTCCTTTTCAGAACAACAAATTGAATTTAACTGTAAAAGAGTATCTGTTAGAGTAAAATTTTCACAATTTAACCTTTGACACCATTGAATAGCATTACCCAGAAGGAAAGGCGTCAAGAAAATAAAATGTGAAGCAAAATGTATAAGAAAATAATCATTCAGCGCCAACATTAGACTAGGGCGGATCTACTTCTGTAAACAATGGCTTTCATAGTTATTTTCTCTTGAACAAAAGGTCACAAATACAAATTAAGCACTTTTAAAGGAAGACGAGCTTTATATCAGCGGATAGGAATATATTCAATTTAACGGAATTGTATTCTACTTCCGATAAATTAGCAAACGAAGTGTTTATTTACAAAAGTAGATACGCCCTTATCTTGACGCTGAATTGTTTCATTGGATCTTCTTACTATTCTAATGCTTTGATTTTCTGTGGGCATAAAACAAAAGAGTGATAAGTTTCATTGTCCAGTTTGACGAATACGTTCTTAAAAAATGTCTCAGCAAAGGCAATCGAAGTACGTTGTGGAGTCTCGCAAGCGGAAACGCGAGGCTATTGAGAAACAACAAGAGTTTATAGATTATACAACTTCATATGTAAGTACAACATATGTACAAAACAGTACAAAACGCACTTCTGGCGTAGAATTACCCACTCAATAATTTTGCTGAAATCTTCAAAGCTATAGCTTCAATGGAATGAAACTTTATCAGTTTTTAAATAAAACAGCATAACTGATAATTTTGTAGTACAACAAGGCAGTAAATACACCAAAATATGATCAAAATTGAAGAAATTGTCCCGACTGTACCTCACATGTAAATAATAGAGTTAATCAAATAAGCTTTCACCACGCGTTAATATCCATGGTTTATAATAAATTCACTTCACATATATTGTACACCACAAAACTTCAAGACAGTATCAAAACTTTACTATAATTCTACGTATTTTTTGAATATTTAGACAAAACCATGCACAACTAAAACAGGGGCAGAACGCACCGTGGCGTTATGTATACGTCTACACGCTTAGAAAAAAAATACCCAGTGAGGCGGTTAAGTGTATGAAACCAAAGTTGGACAGAAATTACTGACTTCTGGTAAAACTCAACCCAAAAGTAAATCATTTGAACCCAATGGTAGATAAACACAATTATACCCAACATGCTTCCCACACTTAACTGCTCCTTTGGGTACTTTTTTCTAAGCGTGTATATAATGAGGATTTGGCAACATATCACAACGTTTTGCGCAACGTCTTTATTATGTAAAGGGCGAACACGAACTTATTGCGATACCGAAAATGTCATGCCAATTTTCTTATAATGTTTAGAATCAAACCAAAATTTTAGGGTAGTTTTATACATATATTTACTTCAAAAATCAAAAGAAAAGTTAATCGATGGAGCCTTGAGTGTAAAATTGAACGCATTATCGCTTGATGCCCTCCATCAAAGTCTTTACAGTGTCATCCGGTACCAGTTTCTCAGTTTTTTTTTCTATTTTCTTAACATCCTTCTCGTCTTTGACTGTCTTCTTGCTCTTCCGAAGTTCCCGCTTCATCATTGCCCAGTACTGCTCCACCGGGCGCAGCTCCGGACAGTTTGGCGAATTAATGTCCTTTGGAACAAAATGGACAGAATTGGCCTCATACCACTCCAGGACACATTTAGAATAGTGGCATGATGCCAAATCTGGCCAAAATAGCGGAGCTTCGTCGTGCTGCTGCAAGAACGGCAAAAGGCGCTTCTCGAAGCACTCCGATTAGTAGATCTCGCCATTTACTGTGGCCTTTGTCACGAAAGGCTCACTCCTCAGCCCGCAAGAGCAGATGGTCTGCCAAATGAGATATTTGGAGGCGAACTTCGACATTTTCTTCTTCTTTAATTTATCGTCCACATAGAACTTGCTCTTGCCGGTGAAAAACTCCAACCCCGGAATTTGCTTAAAATCGGCTTTTATATACGTTTCGTCGTCGGTCACACAGCAGCCATATTTTGTCAGCATCTTCTCGTAGAGCTTCCGTGCCCGAGTTTTAGCCGTCGATTGTTGCCGCTCATCGCGGTTTGAGAAGTTCTGTACCTTGTATGTATGTAGTCCAGCTCTCTTCTTTGCATTCTGGACGTAGCTCTGCGACATGCCGATCTTTTTAGCCAAATCACGGCTTGAGACGTTGGGATTTGCTTTAATCATCCGCTTCACCTTTCCCTCCGTCTTTTTGTTCTCCGGTCCCGGTTTTCTTCCAGCTCCTTTGCCGTGGTCCAACGTCAACCGCTCCTGGAACCGCTTCAACACTCTGGAGACGGTTGAGTGGTGAATGTTCAACATTTTTCCCAACTGCCGGTGCGACAGCTCAGGAAATTCCAGGTGTTTGGAAAGAATTTGTTCTCTCGACTCGCGTTGGTTCACCTCCATTTTCGTTGAATCGAAAAACACGACTTTGAGTTTGACAGCATGTAAACAATACATATCAATGAGAAAGTGTGCAAAATTTGGTTGATTTTTACCCAATGGTAAAAAAGTTATGCCCTGTTGAATGTGTCGCAATAATTTTGTGTTCGCCCTTTACATCTAAGACATTCAGTTGTGTGAGAGCCTGGCAATCAGCTAATTGCGATAAGCAATATGCTTGGATACGCCGAAAAGAAGACGAATGATTAAGAAATCAGTAACATTGTAAAAATGTTCAAATTCAAGTGTTGCGGTATAAAACTAACAATGAAGATTTTCACCAGGGTGACTCTCCCCGGTGAAATAATTTTGTTCTCTTTGGTGCTCCTCAGAGATCACTCACACGCTCCGGCCTGTTGTGTGGTGAGGGTGAAAACGACAGACACTTTGGTGTCACTCAACTTGTGATGCCTAGCAGAGAGTGGAAACAAAACAAAAATCTCTCGGGTGAGTTTGCATTTGCCAATGTGCGGAGTAACTTTTCACTAAGCACCCTGCTAGCACCGAGGAGAATTGCATCCCTTCGGCCAAGGACTATGCGAGATCCAGGCGGCCGCGTTCGGCGACGACGCCAGCAGTCGTCAAGGTGGCGAGGAAGCGAGTTCGTCGAAAAATGAACCGCTCGATCCGGAAGACCGCTGCTGACCTGGGTGTGACGATCGAGACTGCCCACATCATCATGACGAAGGTCCTGGGATATAAGCCATATAAGAAACGTAAGGTTCACGGAGTAATGGAGGCTATACCGAAGAAGAGGCTGGCCAGAGCCAAACTGATAGTTTTGCGTCATGCAGGTAAGGAGTTCGTGTTTTCTGATGAGAAACTCTTTGTCTTGAAATAGCCGCACATTGTCCAAAATGATCAGCTGTTGGCGCCGACGTTGGCCAGCATCCCTTCTCCCACATAAACATTCCGCGGTTCCAGAGTGATGGTCCAGGCGTGGGTAGTTGTTTGCCAAGAAAAACTTGAAAATCCACGCCGTGTACTATAAGACCGAGGTTCTGGAGAAGGTTATGGTGCCGCCACTTCGGGATCTCTACAGGATGGATCATTAAGTCTTCCAACGGGACTGTCACTGGCTCACACGGTGAATATCATCCGAGCGTGGTGTCGGAAGAATTTGATTGATTTTCTCGATAACACTTTATGGCCTCCCAGTCCCACGGACCGGAATTCCCTGGACTTTTATGTATGGTCGTACGTGCTGGCAGGCAGCGCGAACATCAAATGAGCACTATGGACCAATTTAAGAAGCTCATTTCCAAGATCTGGGACGAGATGCCGATGGACCAGGTTTGTGCTGCGTGTTATTCTTTTGAGAAACGTTTCAAGTTTGTCATACAGCATAATATGGGGTGATTCCAGCCAATATGTGGTAGAGGTTCTGAATAAACATTGCTTCAATCAAATTGACTCCGAAAAGAATATCTTTTATTTTCAATTTTTAACACATATTTCATGTGTATTAACGACTGTTCAAGAAAGTATTAGCACACGTTATTTCAACGGTCACTTTGAATATAATGAAATATTTCAACATTTTTTGGCTGCGTACTTTTGTTTGCCCATTTCTGAATGACATAGCATCAAAAAAGTGCTCAGTTTTGTATTACCTACCAAAATGCGCGGTCTTACTCCGGAACAACGAAAAAGTATCGTGCACAAATGGTGCACTGTGAGCGGACTCTCCTTGAGAGAATTGGCCAAGGAAGAGGGTGTATGCGTCGGAGCGGTACGATCGGCGATTCGAAAATATAGAGAACAGTGTACGTTTGATGATGCGTCGAAAAGTGGTCGTAAATCCAGTCCTGTTAGTCCGGATATCGATAAAAAGATCAGAGCTGCCCACAAGTGAAAACCAGCGACTTCCGTTCGGGATGTTGCGAAAAAACTAGGGATCCCGTCGAGTAACGTCATGCGTGCTAAAAAAAGACTTGGGCTTAAAACATACCGAAAGCAGAAAAAACCCAAAAGGAACCCAAAACAGGCCGCGTCCGTGAAATCACGGGCCCGCAAACTCTACGATTCATTATTATGTAGAAATTCTGGTTGTATAATAATGGACGATGAAACGTACGTGAAACTAGATTACAAAACCCTTCCCGGACCACAATTCTATACTGTAAGCGAAGACAAAGACATCCCCGAAACGGAGAAGGTAATTTTTACCGAAAAAAACGGTAAAAAAGGTTTTGGTTTGGCAGGCAATATGCGAGTGTGGTAAAACATCTAGTCCGTACATCAGAACGGAGACGATGAACACACAGAAATTCGTTAAGGAATGTCTCCAGAAGCGATTATTGCCGATGATCAGGCAGCACGAAGCCAAGACAACCAAAATGCACGTATATTGAAAGTTGTCTCTATGATATACAAACATATATGTAAGTAAAGAAATCGTGTAGAATGCAAAAAATATGGCTTATACGTGCAAAAGTGGAGGCCATATACGTACAAATTCCATTGTTTTCTTAAACGAGTTGGTTTGATATCGTATGCGATTGAATTTGTAATAACAAATTCGATTTAAAAAGCTTAGCGATGTTTATCCGATTTTGTTTGTAACGCAGTACGATGAATAAATGACACATCGTATATAAGTCGAAAATTTGCACTCCTTACGATTTAACGTAAACATAACACGATAAAGAACACAATTAATTGCGATGTTGACTTAAAATATAGGAATATACGATACTATTTGAACACTGTTATACGACTTGTGGTTGTCTGGGAGGTCAAGTAGTGTTTTGGTCTGCTTTGGCGTCATGTCATTACGCAAGGGACATTTAAGAATGGTACAAAAGTCATAAAGTATGTTTCGTGGCGAAAGACATGAATCCGCCGAACTGCCCGGAGGCACGGCCAATCGAGACTTTTTGGGCAAAGCAAAGCTTCGAAAATTCATAAAACTAGCGGACGACATCCAAAAATTAAAAAGAGATTGGCCAAAAATGGTCAGAATGGTGGGAAGTATCAATATGCAGAAGCTAATGGGTCATGTTCGAGGAAAAGTTAGGAGTTTTGGCTATGATTGAATATTTTGATTAAACGAGAGTAAAATATCATATAAAACACAAATACAAATATGATTTGCCAAATAAAATTATTAAAACTAAAAATAACATGACTTTTTTGATATTTGAAAGTGTGCTTGTACTCTCTGGAACAGTTTTTTATTGAACACACTGTACATTTTTTCACGTACAGGGTGGGGCAGAAAATAATGCGAAAATTTGTTCTACTTCTTTTAAATTCAATTTTCAACAAACTCAAGCAATAATATCAACATTTTCGAGTGCAGTCAAGGTTGCGGATTATCGCAAACATTCTTCATTAACCACGTTTGCTCTTTGCCACAGAATCGAAGCAGCAGTGAACATACATGCAAGCCATCGAGCCCGATCGGTCATGCAAACGAAGAAACATCGGTTATTTCGTCTCTATCATCTTCTTCGCCATTCGCTGTGTTACCACTTGACATATTCAAGCTTCGGTCACTCACTCTCAATATTCAATTTGCACGATTTGTAGGAGCATTCTTCGGAGGCGATGTGGCGATGTCGTTCGGTAGCGATCACCTAATAATATATTCTTCATGGAGAATAGGCTGTTGCTTATTTGTCACGAAGAATAATGTGTTGGTTGGTTGGAAATTCGGTTACAGGAAGCTTAGCTATGAGGGATGAAGAAATCGAATATGTTTGTGCTCATCTGCATCTGGGGTGGCTAAACGGCATCAAAGCTGTCAAACAATCATATATTTTTAGAATAGTAAATATAGGGTACATGTATCAGTTATTATCGTATATTCTTATTATGGTGTGTTCTAATATAGTATGTGGGAATACCATATCAACACACGATAATCGAGTTATTTAGCCATAACTAGTATAAAGGGTGATACGGTCAAAATTTGGTCAAGGGAAAACGCGAGTAAATCGGTGAAATCGTTTATTTAAAAAATCAAATTAAATTTCTTTTTCAAGTTCAATTAGTATAAAATTCAGGAAAAATATTCAGTTAGGCTTCCGCTTTTCCAAATCCCTGCCATCAGATTTTGTACAGCCACCTTGTCCACCTTCTTCGCCGCAGAAAGCCAGTTTGCCTTGAACTGCTGCTCGACCTTAGCAGTTTTTTTGGTCTTCTTTAGGTTCCGCTTGACAATAGCCCAGTATTTCTCAATTGGGCGGAGCTCTGGCGTGTTGGGAGGGTTCTTGTCCTTGGGAACCACCTGCACGTTGTTGGCGGCGTACCACTCCATGGCATTTTAACCGTAATGGCAAGATGCCAAATCCGGCCAAAACAGTACGGAACAACCGTGTTTCTTCAGGAAAGGCAGCAGACGTTTATTCAAACACTTTTCACGTAAATTTCTTGGTTGACAGTCCCGGAAACTATGAAAATGCTGCTTTTCAAGCCACAGGTACAGATGGCTTGCCAAACCAGATATTTCTTTGCAAACTTTGACAGTTTCGTGTGCTTGAAAACATCTGCTACCTTCTCCCTTCCTTTTGCCGTATAAAACTCCTGTCCCGGAAGCTGCTTGTAGTCGGCTTTGACGTAGGTTTCGTCGTCCATTACCACGCAGTCAAACTTCGTCAGCATCGTCGTACAGCCTCCGGGATCGCGCTTTGGCCGTCGTATTTTGTTTATCATCGCGATTTGGAGTCACTACCTTCTTGTAAGTCGATAGTCCGGCTCGTTTTTTGGCTCGATGCACGGTTGTAGACGATACACCCAGTTTATTTGCGGCATCTCGGAGAGATAGGTTAGGTTTCGCTTGAAACTACCGGCAACTCTCTTTGTCGTCTCAGCGGCTTCCGGTTTTCGATTTCCCCCCGATCCAGACTTCCTGGCTGTCGACAAACGTTCCCCAAACACTTTAATTACATTTGTAACGGTTGATTTGGCAACTTTTAGCGATTTTGCCAACTTTGCGTGCGAGTAGCTCGGATTTTCGCGATGCGCGAGCAAAATTTTGATACGCTGCTCTTCTTGCTTGGACGGCATTTTGACAACTGAAGAGTGAATTCCAAAATCAAAATAGGAGCAACACACACCTACACACACACACCTTCAAAATGAGGGGTGTTCAGGTTTTTTAAATGCAAAATTGAAAGAAATACGTCAAGTTGATATTGACCAAATTTTGACCGTATCGCCTTTTATCTCCTAGACACTGGAATCGGTTATTACAATTTTTTCACGGATTTTTTGCGCGGATGTACCTAGAAACCGCTTTTTACGCGGTACGTTTCTAATTGATTTCGATTTCTAACGAATCGCAAAACACCACAACTTTAAACAGCATTTGGTAGAGAAATGTTTGCTCTTTCATATGGTGTTGTTGGATTGTGTGGTAGTCTTGTGGTATGTGAGTGATCTACGATTATAGCCATTGTCCACAGGCCAAGATCATACAGTACTCGAGAAGAAATCATATAGCGTACGGAGACGTACCCGTTTTTCAACACCATGGGTTTTGTTGGTCGATTTTACGGTTTTATGCGGTTTATACGCCGTTCACAGGAGTCGCGTATAAATCAACCCAGTGAATTGTATATATGTTCAGCAATTCAAAAAAAAAAAAGATATACTGAGTCTCAGAATTGTTTAACAGTTGGTAGGCTTGTTGTCTATCAAAAAATTATAAACAGATATATTTTTATTATGGCATTAGAGTGATCAAAAACATTTAAAAAAAATAGAGTGATCGTTATCGTGGTAGGGTGGCCCGAATCGTTTATTTTTAAATAACTTTTAAAATTATTACTCTGGAACCAGTATACTGATTATTAAATACCAAAGGAAAGTTATTTTGATCTGGATTTAAGGAAAAAATGTAAAGATAATCAAAAACACCAGAAGTTTGCTAATTAGGGGTTTTCTAGTTGGTGGTTCGGTAATTGGGTAACGATCCAATTAAAAAGCAGTCATGCGTCAAAACAATGATGACCTCCAGATGCAATTTTTGTCGGGGGATCTTTCAATGTTTGTTGCATACATTGGAAAACAAGTAACGGATATAATTAAAGTTTATTCATCTTAAGAGCGGAGCATTCTTTTAGAATTTTCTGTGCGCAAATCATCAACCAAGGTTGTTTTAAAGGGGAATTTTATGAAAAACACTATGAAAATTTAAAATTTATATCAAGGAAAATTTCTGAAGAGAGTTCAAAAACTTTGCAGGAGAATTCCGATGATTATTTCATCAAAAACCTACTGAGAACTTCACGGCAGTTCGAAAGAAACATCCACGGGTAATTTGAGGTTAAATATAAGATTTTGATTGACATTGATAGTATTCCAGGGAATAGAAATTCAATAAAATTTATTCGAAAGTTTTTGAAGGTATGGCAAAAGAATGTGAACAGCTACAGTATACGCGAAAATAACAAATGCACCGTTTTGAATTTTTAACTTTTCAAGTACAGTCTTCAAAATGGCATCAGATTTGCCGTGTTGGAAGGTTTGGCAAAAATTTAGTTTTTAAATTATTTAAAATTGAAAAGTTCTACAAGCATGAATTCTTCGACAAAATAGTTCATTCTTGTGACATAAACTATTTTGGAAGAGAAAATAAATGTTTTTTTTTTAATTTTCTGAGATAGTGTGATCTGACGTAATTTTGAAATCTTTGAAGCACAGTTTATAAGTTCAACACAGTTTGAAATTCAGGTTACTTCTATTGTCTAGCTAAGTATCTTTTTGACTATACCTATTACTAGTATTTATCATTTTAACCATTTCGAGAAACATCATACCCACTGGGAACTGTCAATCTCGAAGAAAATAAACAAAACAAACCCAACCGTCGTCGCAGCAATACCGGATGTAATTTTTCGATGGTAGATTTTAACGTCTTGACAAATAACTAAGTACAGAAATTCAATTCCATCGATCGCGTACTTTCATTTACACTGTATCTTAGTGCTGAGATTCATTGAAAGGTAAGTTTAATCAATAATCCAAGACTTACGGTGTTATTAAGAAAAAAGGTGCCTTTCGGGTAAGCCCGTCACTCATCGGTGCGGGTAACACCGTCATGCTCTTTGGATCAGCGGATGGTTGTGAAACTACCAAACAATTTTTATCAGATGCCACGCAACTAGAAATGGAACACCCACTGCGGAAATTGGACCGATCAGCAGCTGATCCAGGCAAAGGACGCAGTGGATCGCGGGATTTCCGTGAATCGTGCTGCTAAGGCGTTTGGAATTCCAAGAACTACGTTGGCAGACCATGTTACGGAAAAGGTGGTGAAGTCGAAACTAGGATCACGAGAAACGGTTTTCACGCCGGAACAGGAAGCGGAACTTTTGCAGCACCTGCTTGATCTGGAAAGTCGTTTTTACGGCATTAGAAAGAACGATGTCCGTGAGCTGGCTTTCGAGCTGGATGAAAAAAAATAAGATTTCCCATCCGTTCAACAAAAATGGTGCGAATGGAAATTTCAAATCAAACCCACATCAGAAGTCTTTTGAAAATTTCCTCTGATTCGGGACATAAACGACTACTGGCAGTATTGGGCTTATCGCACATGTTTCAGATCTGGAGAGTTTAGCATACTCCGGAATGTGTCCATATTGTTCGCCTCGATGATGATGATGGATTTAAAGCTTTCATCACGTTATTGTAGATATTAACGTAGGTATTCGGTTTTGTTACAGTCTGTCATTAAGTTTGTGCCTCGCATGTGGCATACAGATATCAACGACTTCTTATTGAAGTTTACAACGCTATATTGGCCCTTGATGAGTGAGAAGATACCATGCAATAGTAGCGGGTTGTCCGGCTGATTGTCAGTCAGAATTCAGTATTAAGTTGCAAAGTAAAACTAAAAATGATTCTCGATTTCCCTTACTGGGGATATCCTTGGTCAGCTCAGAACTCTAGGTGGCAGTATCCATTAGTGTTGAAACCTCACTCAGTAACAGTCAAGATAGGATAATGGATTGTAATTCGATGTCCTTATAAGATGCTATGACTTGAACTGTAATAGAATTTTACTGATCCTAGGCTCATCTGCGAACTTATTGGTAAACATCAAGTAGCTTGTCACAATTATGTCGCTATAAAGCACATCAACAGTGTGGAACAAGTTTATATCTGTAGATACAATCAGTTCCTTTGGCTATGCATAACTAAATGATGTTCTATGGATTATCGAATGTAATCGTCTAGACTAGGCTTTGCGGTGGTAGATGCTGAGACCCAGTAATCGTCACCATCATAAAGGTGCTGTCCAGTATACTACGTGCTAATCATGAGGGCTCAAGAATCAGAAAAAAGATTACTCGTACAGATAAAAACAGATTTCACACAAAATTATGGCACATGGGTATGTTTGAATCTAAAGCACTCTAAAATATGTCCCTGTGGTATATGGATGACCCCTTGTGAAATGGCCAATGGAGATGGTTGATAAATCATCACAAGAGAAACACAAAAATATCTACATGTTCAAAATTAAATTTCGATTGCAGAAATCTTCAAAACTATTTTAATAAAAATGAATGCCGGTCTTACCCCATTGGGTGACGGACTTACCCCATGGGGGTGACGGTCTTACCCGCACTGATTGAAAAACTTCAATATTTACCATGTTTGTTTTGCGTACGTTGTTTGACCGAAAACACATATTTTGACACTTCCAACGCACAAATCGTATTAAGTAATACTCCATCAAAGATTATACTATGGGTACCTGTCATTTGAAGTATAACATTAATTATAAAAAATCTCAATGCTTAAGGTGACGGGGTTACCCCTTCCTCCTCTATAATAAAACCGAAGTGAATTTTGATACAATTTAAACACAAAACTGATTATTGTAAATTATTGGAACGCAACTCATATATATTTATATATATATATATATATATATATATATATATATATATATATATATATATATATATATATATATATATATATATATATATATATATATATATATATATATATATATATATATATATATATATTAAGCGAATAAGGGGGAAAATGATGTGAATATCAGCCAGCCTGAGTGCAGTTATCTTTATAAGGTCCTTTTGGCTTTTCGTCGGAGAACAGGATTATCATTTTTTCGTTCTTCAACAACGATAGCAATCTCTTGGAAAGAGTCACTCGTAGTTCCTTGACCCGTTCCGTAATCAAGTGGCGTTTCACTCTGGCTCTGGAACATGCAGGCAGGTCTTCTTTGATGATTCTCCGCATTGGCTTCCTTTGCAAGTTTTCTTTTGGAACGCACCGGGTTGCGATCAATTATTGCACGGACCAATTTGATCACGTTTGGCGTGCGTGCAAAGCGCGGACGTCTACTTCCCGGCTTTCGCTGCTTAGGACCATCCTGCAGGGACTTTTTTATGCGGTAAACTGTTGCCAAATGGCACCCTACCACCTTGGTAATCTCTTTCGGCTTCTTCTGGACGAGCAACAAACTGGTGATCACTTCTTTTGCAAACATTTTGATGAACTTGCAACAAAACAAATAGAATATTTGGATGCAGCACTTGAAAGGAAACATAAACAAATACACTTCCGACAGAAATAAGTCACTAGCTACACGAATTAACCCAATACTCAAGTTTGCACATTTTCGCATTTTTTTCTGCCTCACCCTGAACAATTTCTTGTTATAACTATATGACCAGAACTACTGTATGAATAACTTTGTAACTCGAGAGATGTAAGCAATTCTTTATGTATAAATTTTTTAGGTTTTTTACTCATATGATTCGAATATTACAGTAGATTTTCTGTGTGCCACTTTTATTGAATACTCCCTGTAAGATGAGTACTGCTATAATACAACAACATACCACACCACACCATACCAACATATGACACTGATTCTAATATTCGAAACAAGTGCATATGAATAGTTTTCAGCATAAGCTACCTTATCACGCTCGGAAAGTCAGTAGATTTTTAGGCAATGGAATTAATAGCGTAAGGCGTCTCACTTTACATAACCTTAATCACCAAAACTGCGATTCTACAGTTGATTCTTGGAACTGAAGAAACTGTTCAACAACCACCTGCGGATCGACGACAATCTCAACCTTCCCATGTGTAGAACGATTCAGAGCATGACAACAAATTACATCTGATTATCCTCCGAAGCACACTTCCTCTAATTTCTCAGGCACCATCAGCAGCGTCATTAGAAATTAATTCATTAGGCACTAAACGGCTTGTCCCACATCGTTCCATCGTTCTGGTCGGAGCTCGAAACCACGACGACAGAGATAATGAAACACACTGAAGGTAGATCGGTCGTCTACGGTGGCGGGGGCAGTGCTACCAACTTGATGAATCACGTGTAATTTTCGTACTTTTTACTATCTCCTCCTCAAACTTACGAGAACAACGCACCCACCATGGCAAGGATTTTCCTAATTCCAGTAGCTGAATTGTGGGTGAAAGCAAACGAGGAACTCTATCAATCAAAGTGGCCCACATGAGAACACGTGGAAGAACGGCAGCATGGAAATTGGTGGTGCTGTAATTAAATTTCAAATACCTTGCTGAAAAGTACACAGCCTGGGCTTCCTCGCTTCGAAAACCGATAGACACGAGGGTAGGACGGATGGGGGAATAGTCTTACCTCGAAATCCCAAATTAATTGTTCCGGATGCTCTGCATCGTACCCACCCCATGGGCAAGTACCGAGTCGAGGAAGCACTCTTGACTGGTCCAATTTGAGATTTAAGAGGATTCCCGGTAAGAGTTCTCTTCTGCGAACGTCGAATAGATTGAAATTAATGTTCGATGAAATGTGGTTGAAGTTCGTCAAGAGGTGGTTGGCTGGATGGTGAGTGCAATTCTCCAGAATCATTCTCTGGATAAGAGCGTACTGTCTACTGCTTGCATCCGGAAATAAGATCTTTCAAATAGGGGAGGCAAGACAAACAATTGATTCTGAAGATATCTCAACTGGTCCTTCGGAATGCAATTTTGGTTCCTTTCCGAATTAAAAAAAAAGCGGACTTGTTCGACTGGAAGTCAAGCACTGTTCACCGGCCCTCGTTGCTACGTAAACATTTCATCAAGTTCTTATAAATCATCGTAATCAACAGGAAATATGTATGCATTCTTGGAAGACCTTCAGTAGCTCATCAGGTACAACACAAATCCCATTAAATAACGAATATCCCCCTTCGCACAAGAAGTACGCACCGCATCTAAGAACGGAACCCCTCTTGACTTAACTTTCGGTAATATCATAAAAAATCCCCTCAAATGTGATGGGGTCAATCAACCAATGGCAACAAGGGGGTAGTAGCAAGTGGGCAACGGAGCAGAACAACAACGTAAGCAATCTTCTGCTTCGATATTCATTCATTATTCACGATGTCGTCGTTTACGGTTCGTCAGTCAGCCAGCAGGAATCTCGGGAATTGCTTTCTTTTCGGCGCAGCAGACGAACTGCTGAAATTCCAAGATCCTTCCATTCAACACCTACATCATGTATGGGGCGGTTCCACCCTCGCGTGGCATCACGATTTCAACCTGGCCGGAAAAGTAGGGTGCCACGAAAATTACGACGACGACGACGACGATGAATTTCGTGCAGTGTTGATGGTTCTTTTGGTTGAGAAGCCGGATCACTTCCTTTTTCTCCCGAAGGGGATGATACGGTTGTTTTTTGTGCAGGAAATATGAGAAACGGTATTTTAATTACATTAAAGATTAACGCGTGTGCAGGGATCCAGCTATCCAGAAACAAGGGTCGCATGCAGTAGAGGGTGTGAGATATTGCAGAGTTGAGGGTTGGAAATGGCCTGTCATGAACAGGCAAGGCGTTGGGTACAATTCTACAGTAGCGGAGGGAAGGTTGGTGAGTAACTAATCTTGTTTTATGGACATATGGGTGAGTAATTGGTTTTATGGAAATAAGGTGTGAATTTAATGGTTCGCGTCGAGGTATCATGAATGTTGAAGGAAGAGGTAGCAGAAGTTTAAGCAGGAAGTCTTACTTTGGGTTGTAGAATTTTCTTAAAATCGACAACAAAGATCTCAATAATCATTTTGTTTCTTCAATGTTTGAGGAATTATTATCTTAGACCGAATACGTCTGCTGCTTTCTACAATGGATGTATCATTTCTTTGGACAGTTCATCAGGATGATATGGTGTCCTGTCAAGTTTCAAAAATCCTGTCACTTTGTGTACCTCGAATCATTGGTTACGTCGGATAACAACTGCAGCAGAGAAATTCGTAGACAAATAATTATTGAAAGTCGTGTCTAGAGCCTGATTCAAAGTAAATTTGGGCACATTCAAGTGATCAAAACTCAAGAGTTGAACAATATTTATTCAGCTTTCAAACGATATATAACAAGTTATTACATTTCACCGTTTCAACGAACTGCCGTACTTTACTGGTGATCGATGCCATCATGATCTGAACAGGCGCTGGTGACACTGTACTGGCTAACTTATTCCACTTTAAATGCATTTGTTATACATTTGTCACTTCTTTACCGCATCCTCGAAGTTTTCGCTTCACAATTGCCCAATATTTTTCGATCGGTCTGAGCTCAGGGCAATTCGGAGAATTAATCTCTTTGGTGACGAAATTAACAGCATACCATTCTAGTACTTCCTTAGAGTAGTGGCAGCTGGCTAGATCCAACCAAACGTTGGTCTCGTGTTGCCAACTGAAAGATAAACTCCGCTTTTTCAGACACTCTTGATCAGTGCCTTGAATTTTCACAAAAAATTCATGACAAGTGAAAATGATTTATCCCAGTGTAATGATGATTTTTACTTTCCCGGTTTTCATGGTTACCGCTGTCACTTCTATGCCAACTGAATTTTGTCTGCTGCAATGAATGAAGTCGGCTCTATGTGCGGGTCAAAAATCTGCTGTCACTGTTGTTTTGATTATCAATCGGTAAGCATGAATTTCATGTGCTGAAATCTGAATATCAGCTCTTGTGATGATTTTTCATTATTAAGTGACTTTGAATCCTAATCCAAACATGGAACAACCAGGGCCGTCATCATCGTCCCAGAGGAATGGATGCTAGCAATGTGGTGCAAGAATACCCTGGACTGGGCTGCCCTTGCATTTTTCCGATCCCGACGGGTAATTGATATTCATTGTGGTTGATTGAATTTCATTTCTGACATTTTGAAATTCGTTCTGAAAATGAACTTGTTTACATGAATGAATATCAAAGCATTTTGAAAATTGAACGTTCGTTCTTCTGGTTACGTTCGTTGTCATGAGTTATCATTTGATTTTCGCATGGAACTTATAGGTAGTCAATGTTATGTTGCTTGAAAATCCACGCTTTTGAATCTAATGAGCATGACTTTTGCCAAGACTGCTCTTGATTGTAAACCTTCAACGTCATGGTGTGAGATGTGATGAAAACCTTGGTTTTTAAGCCACAACTGCAGATTCCTTGCCAAATCATTAGTTTCCGAGCAAACTTATCAGCAAAAACAAATTTATTCCTGGAAGGGACATCCCCACGACCAGTTGCCAGGTAAAATTTTCATCCGGTGATTTGTTTATAATCCGTTTTGGCATATGTTCCGTCATCCATTAAAAAACAGCATTTCGTCAAAACTCGTTCGTATAGTAACCGTGCTCGCGTTTTGGCCACTAAATATTGTTTCAGTTAGCGATTCGGATGTTCACTGGCACAAAAAGACTTAATTTCTTCTCTTGAAAGGAAGTTACGTACGGTGGAAAAGCTGGAATCGTATTTCTTTGCCAAAACACGTATGGAGACACCGGGGTTGCCTTTCACGTACCTCAACACCTTTTTCCTCAGCACTCTGTGCCTTGTGCCACTTTTATGATAGATGCGCTGTGCTCTATCCACACTGAGAGTATCCTTGTAACATTTGATTACAAGACATACCGTTGACTCTGGGAATTTTAACACTTTTGGTATTTTTGAGGCAGACCACGAAGGATTCTCTTGATGTTTGTGCACAATTAATTTTATTTTCTCAGGTTCTATGATCCAAAATTTCGAAATGCGGAGGTCAATCGAGAACAACTTTTCACCAATTTTTTCGTCAATGAAAATACAACAATTGCCTGTGAAACGTTTTTTTTCAAACCACCTTGGATGCGGAGTTGTATTAAACCGTGCGTCCAGATTTACTTTGAATCGAGCTTTACTTCGGACTCCCCAAGACTTCTGAGGTCTGGTAAACTTTACCCCCGTACAAAATGTACCATGTACAAAACGCTGATAAGACCGGTAGTTCTCTACGGGCATGAAACGTGGACAATGGTCGAATAGAACCTGCAAGCACTTGGAGTGCGAACGACGCTTGCTTAGGACAAGCTTTGGCAGTGTATGTGAAAACGGTGTATGGAGGAGAAGGATGTACCATTTTTGCATTAGTATGATTGTGTGGGAAGTTCAATGATACCATTAGCCCAGGGAGTCGCGAAATTTTCTTTAACAAAAAATCCCCAGACCATATCAAGAATCGAACCGAGCCACCTTCAGAATGTTGTTGCTTTGTAGCTGCGCCTTTAGCGACTAAGGTAAGGGATGACCCCGTTAAATTGCTGTGTGGAAATTCGGCAAGCGTAATTATGGATGATGAATCCTACGTGAAATTTGATTACAAGACGCTTTCGGGTGACCAGTTCTACATGGTCCGTGCTGGTCTAGCTATTGATGGACGATATGTCAATTTTGGGAAGCGATTTGAGAAGCAATTTGTGAGTGAGGAATGCTTTCAAATCCGATGCAATGACTGCTGATGTATACGTTTGGGAATGCTTGGAGTTGCACCTGCTCCCCATCATCCGGAAACATAATAAACCAGTACTGGCATCAGTGCATTACGGGAAGGACACGGTAGGCTGGTACAAAGCCAATAGAGTCGCGTTCGCACCTGAGGAAATTCATCTTCCAAACTGTTCCCAGGCAAGACCAATGGAAACTTTTGGGCTCTGACAAAGGCATGTTTGCGCAAACATGGTAAGACTGCTGATTCCATCATAACTTTTGAAATAGACTGGAAAAACGTATAGGAAATCATTGGCAAACAGTCTGTGCTGAAGCTAATGAGCAGTGTTAGGATCGAAAGTCTGCTCTTTGACGTAAAGTTAAAATAATCTCGGGAATTTCACGTTGAACTGCTAAGTATTTTTATTAACAAATCGTGCTTACCCGAGCAGGAACGAATAACTTGATTACTAGCCTTGGTATTTAAGAGCTCAGATTAAGAAGTAAAATACCTGAGCATAATACCATACATTGTGCGAATACCAAATTGAGGTATGACAATAACAAAATAGTACCTCTCAGATATTCACAGGTATCCGAAATAACAGGTGTTGTTATTCGAGCGATATTCGCCACAGCGCAGAGCACTGAGTGTAGAGCACTGAGTGCTAAGGACTGAGTGTTGAGGACTCAGAGCTTAGCACTGTGTTTAACACTGATCACTGAGCACTTAATGCTGAGTACTGAGTGCTGAGCACTGTAGCTTTAGCCCTGAGTGCTGAGCACTTACTGCTCATCATTAAGTGCTCAGCACTCAGTGTTCATCACTCAGTGTTCAGCACTCGGTGCTCAGCACATAGTGCTGAGCATTTAGTGCACTGCACTCAGTGCTCAGCATTTAGTGCACTGCACTCAGTGCTCAGTGCTCAGCACTCAGTGTTCAGTACTCAGTGTTCAGCATTCAGTGCTCAGCACTCAGTATTCAGTACTCATTGCTCAGCACTCAGTACTCAACTTTGCAGATCTCAGCACTCAGTGCGCAGCATTCAGTGTCCAACACTTATTGCTCAGCACTCAGTACTCAACTTTGCAGTGTTCAGCACTTATTGCTTAGTGTGAAGTGCTCTGAACTTCGTGCTCATCATTCAGTGCTCAGCAGACAGTGCTTAGCACTCAGTGTTCAGCAATCAGTGTTAAACACTCAATGCTCAGCACTCAGTACTCAACTTTGCAGTACTCAGCATTGAGTGCTTGTCATTCATTGTTCAGCACTTACTGCGCAGTACTCAGTACTCAGCAATCAGTGCTCAGTGCTCAGTGTTCAGCACTCATTGTTCTGCCCACAATGCTTAGCACTCAGTTTTCAGTACTCACTACTCAGTGTTCAGCACTCATTGTTCTGCCCACAATGCTTAGCACTCAGTTTTCAGTACTCACTGCTCAGCATTCAGTGCTCAGTGCACACTAAGAGCTAGGCACTATGTGCTGAACACTGAGTTCTGAACACTGAGTTCTGAACACTGAGTACTGAGCACTGATTGCTGAGTACTGAGTGTTGAGTTCTGAATGCTGAGCACTGAATGCTGAGCACTGAGTGCTGAGCACTGAGTGATGAGCACTGAGTGTTCAGTACTTAGTGCCGAGAACTGAGTGCTGAGCATTGAGTGCTGAGCAGTGAGTGCTGCGCTTTGATTGCTGAGCACTGAGTATCGAGCACTGTGTGCTGAACACTGGTTGCTGAACATTGAGTGCTGAGTGATGAGCACTGAGTGCTGAGCACTGAGTAATGAGCACTGAGTGATGAGCACTCAGTGATGAGCACTGAGTGATGAGCACTGAATGCTGAGCACTGAGTATTGAGCACTGTGTTCTGAACACTGGGTGCTTAACACTGAATGCTGAGATTTGATTTCTGAGCACTGAGTGATGAGCACCGAGTGTTTAGTACTGAATGCTGAGCACTAAGTGCTGAGCACTGAGTGCTGAGCGCTGAGTGCAGAGCACTGAGTGCTGAGCACTGAGTGCTGAGCACTGAGTGCTGAGCACTGAGTGCTGAGCACTGAGTGCTGAGCACTGGGTGCTGAGCACTGGGTGCTGAGCACTGGGTGCTGAGCACTGAGTGCTGAGCA
>JASCZW010008601.1:0-48938 GCA_034211315.2 Aedes japonicus
TGTGCAACTTGGTCATTTGCGACCAGCCATTTTGTAGATGGTTTTCCCGGACCAGCGGAGCACACGACTTACCTTCACCGCTGTACAAATACGAAAGAGGAAGAGTCTGCCTCACGCACTCCCGTGTGGCCTACTGCGAGGTTCGATGGTCATCGAGGCGGGCAAGTTGCAAGGTGATGACAGATGTAGGATGGGGTTATATTGCCAAGGTCTATACATAATTGGGCGATACATATATTCAAATAGGGCGTTCCACTTGTCCTCTACGAAGTTGCCATATGGCACCCACACAGAAGGCACGAGAAAGCGAACGAAGTCCTTTTGCGTCCATAATTTTGGCTGGTCTTCCACTACCTTGCTTGCGAGCAGTTGTTGGGGATCTTAGGATATGGTAAACAGTCGAAGTCGCAACATTTTCGCTTTTAAAATGTTGTACCGTATACGGTTTGCCAAGATTTCTGTGCAGTTCGTAGAACTGTACAACGCGCTCGCGAAATACTTCTTGTTTCGACGGCATTTTGAGCAAAACTGAGCAAGCATAAACAAAACAGAAAATACTAGCAGAAAGAGGAGAGAAAGAGCTAACGCATACATACTCTTATTTTTCTCTGAGCTCGTTTGTTGATGAGCATAGAGGCCTCGAAAAAATTCCAAAATTTTAATTGCCACCCGTTATTTAATGATGAAACTATTTCTCTGAAGAGAGGATGCCTAGTTCTCATCCACTGTCGACGACGTTTGTTTCGAAGTTGTATTAAACGCTGAGTTTCTACCGGAATGCGAGTCACAACATTGGGCTGAAGGGTGATCTCAGGAACGGTAATGGATTCGGCTTCCAAAAGTGCATCCATGAAGAAGGTGAGAGCGGTATCAACTCCTATGTCATTGAAAATATCTGCAACCAGAGTATCAGCCAGGTCCAATTTAGCATTCACCACTTTTCGAAACGATTGCCAATTTGAGCGAGCATAGCAACGGACTCTGTTTATGTGTAGTTTAGGAAACTACGTTAGGGTGATTTCAAAAGTCACCGGAAGCTGATCGGACGACAGTTCGTTCAAGGTCACAGGTTTCGATATGTTGAGCAAATTATTAGGCAGCACAAGATCTAGAGTCGACGGACATCCACGACCAAACTGATTCTAAGTTGGAGTATCTGGAAAGTGAATGAGGAATCCACAACGAGCTGCTTCGTGGGACAGTTTTTTGCCAGCTTTGTTGTTTTTCAATCAATTCCAAAAGTGATGCCTGGCATTTAAGTCTCCAACAATGAAGAATGGTTCGGTTTGATTTAAAAGAGCGCGGACGTCACGGCGAAGTAGTGGCCAATCGGAACATCAGCTACCTCAAGGAAAGTAAACAGCAACGATGTGGATTTGGCGATTGCTCACGAAAATGGTAATACCTGTGTCTTCAATCATCTTGGTAGCAATGTTCAGATGACTGAATTCGATACCTTTCGGCACAGCGGTTAGAACTCCACCACCTCGGTCAGAATCACCCGAGCACCGATCAAGACGCACACAACAGTAGCTTGGATAAAGAAAGGAACTTTGGGAGAGCAGCCAAGTCTCATATATCCTTCCTTATGGCCAACGCGGTGGCAGTCTTTGCAAAGGTGGTTGTTGAAATAGCATTCCTTCACAAAGTGCATTTGGCCACACTGCCATCAAGGTTTCTTCGGCTTCTTACTCTCATGGTTTCCGAAACTTTGCTGATACGCTGCACTCTTCCTGTCCCTGACGGCGTGAACTGCTGATTTCGAACTGGTTTGCTGTTCGATGATACTGGTATCTTCCTTCAGATTGACAAGGCGCTGATACTCCTGTCAATTAACGACTGAATAGAGGCTGATGATTCAGGCTTCTCGTTTTCCAGGATTGAAAGTAGTCTTGCTCGGATGTCGGCATATTTTGAAGATTTCAGTCCGCTGACAACAATGAGGCACTTGAAATTGTCCAAGGTGAGGTTCTGGAACTGAAAGTCTTCAAAGGCGCGGTTTACGCTTCCACCATAACTAACGATGTCTTTAGATTCGCTCTTTACTAGTTGAAGACACTGGAACCGCTTCCGAAATGTGGACGTTTGAGTTCCAAAGATTTCCTTGACGATCTTCACGGTGTCTTCAAACGTGACATCTTTCGGAAGCTTCGGTAGAATGTAATTGAGGTAACGGCTATGCGAAGGAGTGTCCAGCTTGCGGAGAAGAAGACGGATCTTGGCGGCATCTTCCAATTGGTGGGCATCGTTCTCGAAGAGATCTTGATAGCGGTCAAACCAACGTCCAAACGACAAACTCGGTGATGTTTGAAGAGTGATTCCAAAATCTGCTGCTGGGATTGATGCTTTGGATTCTGCTGCTGCTCTGCCATCCATTGTAGAAGCTGGGTCATTTGAAGAATAACTTCTTGAATTCCATCTGCTTAATGATCTCCTCCTGGCATTTTCGTAGATTCTTAATTCTCGTCGCCAAATGATAAGTTTTTAGAAATAAACAACTTCTTGATTCGAAGGTTGGACATAGAATGATTCGATATTTTATTCTACTGTAAATGATGAAAAATCATGGGTTGCCTTGATGTAACACTCTTCCGTTACAGAAAGCTGAGTCCCGGACTTGGTAGCCTTCAGATTTTCTCTCTTTCTTATAAGGTCACATAAGATAACTTTCTTATAAGGTCACTCTGATACAGTAAAAAAAAAGTAACTTGATAAACCAATTCCCTGAAACTGCAAGATAGCAGTCAAAAGTCTATTTAATTTTATGGACCATTGTCACATATGATTGTTTAAAAACTGAAACTACCTACATAAATTAAATCTCCATCTTCTTTTTATTTAGCTTAGCATAGTTTAACAGTGTATTTCGCAGTTGTATCTGTACATTTCCACATTCAACTACGTACTCCAACGCCCGGCTGAACTTACCCCGGGCTGTCTGCAACGTTGGTGGTATCAAAATTCCGAACCACCTGACCGGATCTATGAAGCCAGCTTCCCTGTCGACGGGATGACGATCCAGCTCTAGTTTCCGGTTGCATAGCTCGTCGGTGTCTTCGGTGAGGGAATTCAACGCACTGAATTCCTTATAATCCTCGGTAGGCAGCTGCACGGCCGAAACCGTATGAGCTCCTTTCGTGAAACGGGTATAAGCCAAATCCAGCTGACCATCATTGGTGATTGCTTCGATTGTTGTTTTCAGTCGCACCTCCTGCTCCATCAATTCCAGTGAGTGGAGCAGAAGTTTATCCATTAGTTGACACACTTCTTCGCGAGATTCGACCATGTTTATTCTCGGGGATATGTTAGGCGAAAATCTAAATTGAAATCAAGATTCAAAACTGCTTTCAATCACTGAATCATGATTTGAAAACAATCATGTGATTTTGACAGGACGGTCGTTGCCATCATTGACTTTTCGGGGCCTTTAAAAAAGGCCTTTATAGATTCGACGAATTTTATAGCTAAGCGTCTGAATCCAGTGCCAAGTTGTCATCTGCCGAGCACGTCTGAAACCCGAAAAACCTGTCAACATCGCACGGATAAAAACGAGACTGCTCGCTAGTGGACTTAATTTTCGTGTTTAGAGGTGAATTTCCATCGGTTATTCCAGTGCAAACGTGAAACCAGTGTCGGGTGTCACGATGTCCAAGAACGATAATAGGGAAGCGACCATTCGGCAGCTCTACACGGAGCTGAACAAACAGGGCTCCAACGGGGAGTACGAGAAGGCTCTCAAGTCGGCCAACAAAAGTGAGTGACCGGGGTTGTGAAACCGTACTGTGGTGGTTGGTTTGTTCCGTGTTTTCGTTTTTCTCGAGTAGCAAATATTGCTTCGAAAATGTTAAATATTTTAATAATATAATTGTGTGGAATTTCAATAACTCACCTAGTAATGTGATCAGGCATCAAAAAGTGACCATTAAAAAAATTAAAGGATTTTTTGCTTTGCAATGTACTGCCGTGAAACGCATATCAGTCCCATCTTTGCTTGATTTCCTATTCATATGGGACTGATATGCGTTTCACGGCAGTGTATTTTTAATTTTCTATGTTCACAAAAAAAACAACAAATTTGATTATTAACTGACCTCAAACAAATTTTCGCTGTTATTATCTCATCCCGTTTTCAGTTTTGGCCTTGGACCAAAACGAGATCCAGGCACTCCAATGCAAGCTCGTTTGCCTGATTCAGCTGTCCAAGTTCGAAGAGGTTCTCAAGTTCCTCGATCGCACACAGCCTTCGCACGATTGCACCTTCGAGCGGGCCTACTGCGAGTATCGACTGAACCAGCCGGAGGCTGCCTTGAAGACGATCCAAAACAGCGGTATCAAACCGCTGCCTCCGAACTTGAAGGAACTGATGGCGCAGATTCTATATCGGTGGGTGGACTTTGCAAGATTCTGAAAATAGTATCTATATTTTCACAATGACGGTTTCGTTTTAGATTAGAGAAATACGAGGAATGTTTCGATCTCTACAAAGATATCATAAAGAATACCAGCGATGATTACGACGATGAACGAACCACCAATATGAGTGCCGTTGTGGCCAATCTTTGCGTGGAAGGTTCCAAGAAGGAGTTGCCGCCTCTGCGTGAAGATACGTACGAGTTAACGTACAACGCTGGTTGTGCGTTGGCTGGGAAGCAACAGTTTCCGGAGGCGGAGAAAAAGTTACGATCCAGTGAGAAGATGTGCCGAGAGTTCCTGGAAGAAGATGGCGCCACCGAGGAAGACATAATGGACGAGGTGGCGATTATTAAGGTACAGTTGGCGTACTGTCTTCAAATGCAAGGTAAATCGAAGGAAGCTTCGGCCATCTATGCTGACGCCCTGAAGCATAAAACCAACGATCACGCTTTGACGGCAGTGGCCAGCAACAATCTTGTCGTAATCAACAAGGATCAGAACATGTTTGATTCGAAAAAAAAGATGAAGGCTGCAACATCGGAACAAGCCGAGAACAAGCTGACTTCCAAGCAGAAGAAGTTGATCTCGTTCAACAATTGTCTCTTGGCATTTTTCACCAACCAATCGGACTGCCATATGTTGGCCAGCCGTTTGGGTAACTCGCATTCAGATTTAGAATTCCAATCATTGTTGATCCGCGTTAGCCAACTGGCACGAGATAAGAAATATAAGGATGCCATCGAGTTGCTGGAAAATTATTCCAAAAAACAACCGAAGCAGGAATTGGAAGTGAAGTTCGCAAGTGTACAGCTTCAGTTGTTAGCCGGAAACAGGAAGGCTGCCGTGGAAATTTTGGAAGGTCTTGGAGAAGCAAAGTATCGACCGGGAGTTGTGTCGGCGTTGGTCACTTTATACCTCGGTCTGGACAACAAAACGTCTGCCTCCAGTATTCTGAAGAATGCAGTCGAGTGGTACAAGAAGAACAAATCCACAGCTGGAGGTGATCTAACTGACATGTGGCGTCAAGCCGCAAGCTTCCATCTACGTGGAGGCGAATCGGAAACCGCTGCCAAGAGCTTGGAAGAACTGCTGAAAACCAATCCATCCGATATGAAGATTCTGGCTCAGTTGGTTATTGCCTATGCCCAGTTCGATCCTAAGAAGGCTCAGGAAGCCAGCAAGAAACTGCCTGCTCTGGAAACACTTACTACTGCCTCGGAAATCGATGCCTTGGAGGCAACCAACTGGATGATGATCGCCAAAGCCGTCAAGAAGAAGATGCCCGCCTCGGGTAAAACCGATCAATCGCCGGGAACGCCGAGCAGCGAACTGGCCAAACAGAAGAAGAAAACCGTCCGCAAACGCAAAGGGAAACTACCGAAGAACTACGATGCAAGTGCCGTTCCAGATCCGGAACGATGGCTGCCACGCTACGAACGATCTGGCTATCGTAAGAAGCGTGATCGCCGCGTGAAGGAAATCATCAAGGGCAGCCAGGGAACGGCCTCCGGACAGGCCGATCAATTGTAAGTTTTCGAATGAGGGGTGTAAATTAGCTCAATATTGAATTTGATATCCTTCCTTTTTCTTTCACTTTTCAGTGATATGAGCAAGGCCTACAATCAAACCAAGCAGTCGCCAGCCACTCCGGCCGCACACGAGATGCCAACGTCTGCTCCTGCTCCCAGGCAGCTGCCGAGGAAGAGCCAACACAAGAAGAAGAAGGGAAAACACTAAAGGACGAGCACTGGGGGACATGCTCCTGGAGGTAAGGTTGCATTTCGAATGTTTACGACATTTAATAAATATGGCATCTTGACGATG
Organism: Aedes japonicus; assembly: GCA_034211315.2. Lineage (NCBI taxonomy): Eukaryota > Metazoa > Arthropoda > Insecta > Diptera > Culicidae > Aedes > Aedes japonicus. Next base: position 6,238 of record JASCZW010008601.1, read on the forward strand.
GTCAGTGTTATTTTTGGATGACATTCTTGACGTGATTTTTGGAATTTGGAAATTCGATGACATTTTTATAAGCATGTGTTTTTGAATAACTCCCCTTTCAACCCTTTTTACAGGCTTCAACCGTTTTTACTGGCTTCAACCGTTTTTTAAAGCCATCACAGGCAGCACGACCGACATTCGTTGGCATCTGGTCTTATATTTGCCGGATTACGGACTTGAATTGTGGCAAAGTTGGTGCATTGGGCTCGTTCACCTTTCAAAGTATGTGTGACCGTAAAAAAAAGCCCAGTAAATTGAGATCCGGTGAATTTGGATCGTTGGCGAAATAGTCCGCCAAATTTTCTCGGCACCCGCTCTGGACAAAATTTGCCGTGTGGAATGCTGTATCTTAAATAGTTTTAACCTTAATGCCTTTTGCAGAGAAAATGAGCGGTAATTTGCCGTGTTTTCAAATTCCAACCAAAACCATGGCAGACAAGGTGCATGGTGAAGGCTACAAGGTCTACCTAGGACCAACCGTGAACCAATTCCAAATCGCTTGTTTCATATTGATTGTTGCTATATTCGTCTAATCTTCGTCTGTGTTCAGATTCCCGTTGCCGCCATCTTTTAGTTCTTCCACCAAAAAATTATCATAGATTTACAATTTATTGTCATGTAACCATACATAGAATCAATAGTGTGTACAATTAATAGCATTGTGTATGACAAAAGGAGTCATTTTTACCACAATAGAATTTTATGTAATTTGATATATCGACAATAGAATAAGGGGGTTAGGTATTATCGAAAAAAAAAAATTTCCCAAACAAATCTGAGGTAATTACTATTGATGTATTACAATGGTTATATTCGTATTCTCCGTACGTGGAGTAACGATTATGATGTACAAAGAGATGTTCGCTCATCACCATGAGGCCTTAAGAGTGGACAGTTAATGTTTGCTGGAATGAAAGATATGGGAGGAGTATGCTTTGCTCGACGGTGGAAGCAAATATTTTTTCTTCCGTCAATTTTTTTGATTTTTTCCATTTAACTTTCTGTTTGGTATTTTAGGAGTGATTGTGATTATGTGTCGATCAGAGTTTCATCGTGGTATTAAGCTGAGGTGCTCAAATATCCCAAATCACACCCCGCTCTTAACAGGCGGCCGAAGCAGCGGAAGCAACCAAATGGCGTAACAAATTTAACAGCCGCAGACCGAACCCTATCAGTTTCGCGAAGTGAAAAAGAAGGACAAGGTGAAAATGTCCTGCCAATAGGAAATATGAGGGACGGATGGAACGGCAATTGAATCAGAGTCAGTTGAAAGACATCTACAGCAATGCCATGTCGGCAATGGTACTGGTCCGTGGAGGAACAGGTTTACGACGAGAAGTTTGCCGAACATCGGCGTTTGTTGGATACCGTGTATCCAAAGTGTCCGGACAGAACGCCAACCAGTCAGACCCCGCGATGAATTTTCAGACAATTGAGAGGTGGTAAGTGCTCTCAAAAATGATCACATCACTTATCAAGGTGAATCCTGATCCAACGACCCCTACCCTACTAACATAGAAAAACCTATATAGCAAAGGTCACGCTAACTTTCCTTCCCTATTCCCACCTGATTGCAAAGACGTGGCCGGCGCCGGTATTGATTATTAAAAAATAATAATCACTGAAACGTGTACAGTGAGAAAAGCCGGGTACTTCCAGCCCCATTCGGTTGATTCATTGTGCAATTTCGATGATTTTGATCAATCACGGAGCAGCAACTATTGATACGTGCAGTCAGTCAAGCTAAGCTAAGCTAGAACGAAAGATTTGAAGAGAAAGTGTTGATAGGTCCATGAGAGTACAGCAGGTTGAAATTTGAATAGAAGTATTGAAAATTGAGCGAAGAGCTTAGATATAGCGGTACTCGAACCAAGGACGTATTCCTTTTGCCTTACATCCTCAATGCGGGGTAGGTCAAGGCACGAACAAATCCGCCACATTGACAGGCAAAAGGAACGAACAGGAAACGAACGGTTCTCGATAGGAAACTTAACAAGCTGAGAATAGAATCCCAACAGACTCGGACCACACATCACACCAAGGAACAGACCACACTTACACCCACCATCACCACGACACCGGTGGTCCACTCCATTGAGGGACTGGTTGTCAACCGATCGACGACCGCATTCACGGAAGAACAACTGACTCATCTCAACAAAGGATTAGGATACGCGGTTACAACCAAGCCCGACGTGGAACAGATCATCATCGACGTGGAGACAGCAATTACAAACACTCTTCCGACACCTTTACAAAACACAGCCAGGACTATCACTTCAAACATTATTAAGGACGGACAGAAACAAAAACACAACAACGAGAAGGAAATTCGCATCGTTAAGGAGCTGAAGGCAAAGCCTGTTTTCTACCTAACAGCAGACAAAGGCAACAGAGTTGTCATCATGGATAAGGAGGACTACTACAAGCAGATGGCTTCTAAGATCAATAATGGTCCTTATAGGCAGCTTCGGGTAGACCCCCTACCAAACATGGCGAAACACGTGGATAAAACACTAAAGGAGTGTAAAGCAGTATTAGGGGATGCAGCAGTCCGCCTTCGCTTACCAAACCCCATCTTCCCCAGATTTAAAAGTCTTCAAAAAGACCACAAACCCGAAACGACATGAGGGAGATTGTTTCATCTATAGGATCTCCAGCTCATAAGCTAGCAAAATGGCTAGTAAAAGAATTTCAAGGTTTCTCCGAGCAATTCCCAACAAGCTCAGTTCGCAACTCGCATGAATTTGTACAACAGCTACAGTCATCAGGCCATATAAATGACAATGAAGTAATGGTATCTTTCGACGTCACGGCCCTTTTTCCTAGCCTACCGATCAAGGACGCAATTAACCTTCTAGAAGATTGGTTTTGAAACAAGGGGATGACACAACATGGAAGCAAAAGGTGCGGATGTACCTTAAGCTGACTCGACTTTGCATGGAAGAGAACTACTTCACTTTCAGAGGATCATTCTATAAACAATTAAAAGGAGCCCCTATGGGAAATCTTCTATCCCCATTTATCTGTGAACTGTTTATGGCGAATTTGGAAATAATCCTAAAAGCGAAAGCATTACTCCCAACTCGTTGGTGGAGATACGTCGACGACATCTTCGCCGTAGTGAAACAAGACGATCTCTCCCTAATTCTCCAAGAAATGAACAATCTCCACAAAGACATTAAGTTCACTCATGAAATAGAAAAGGATAGTAAACTTGCATTCCTCGACCTTCTACACGGAGAAAAAACAGTCCCGTTTGAAACAACAAACTTGTTTGTTGAAATCCAAACTAAAGAAATTGTTGTTTTAAAAATACGTTTTGTTGTATTCAACCAACGATTCTGTTTTGAAACAAACAAGCAGGATGGTTGTTTCTACCTAAAGATATTACCACAAAACAACACAAATTATGCTTGTTCTAAACTAACATGTTTATTGTTTTTACCTTGCAAGAGGTTTATTATTACCAAAACACAGGTTACGTTGACTCAGGGAAACAAATAAAATTTTAAGATTGATTCAACCAAAGCGGCGGTTAAATCAAACTGATATATTGTTTGGAGAAAAAACAACTAAAAGTTTAGTTTGAAACAAACTATTTTTTTGGGTGATTCCATTTTCTGTCTGGTCCTGCTGCATGCTCTATTCGCGTAAGTTTTCAGCGCAAGTGAAAATCTAAAGTAATAAATTTAATGAAAACCTGAAAATAGTATAAATGCTCGCATTAACATTTTTAGATTTCTTTTAGACTGAGAGAGGTCTATAAATGTAAATGTGCGCTTTTCTAATGTTTGTTGGCCCTTTATTCAAATGAATAATATTGAAATTATTACAAGAGAAATGTAGGTGAACGGAAATGTTTGTTGTTTCCAACCGTTTCGATCGTTTGTTTCAAAAAGCAATTCATTTTAAATCATACTCAAATTTGTTTGAAACAAACCATAAGCGTTAGTAGAACCAACTAACAAATCGGTTTGTTTTCGTAGCTGTCATAATGAAACAACCAACATAAAAGTAAATTCAAACGGATGCCAGTTAAACTGAACTGGTTGATTCCCGAAACAATAACTAAAATTTTTAGTTTATTTTAACAACCGTAGGTAGTCAAATCAAACTAATATGATGTTTGTGCCCAATTCAACGTGAAATTCCGGTTAAATGAAACTAGAATATGTTTGCGTTTACCAATCTTTTTTCTCAGTGTAGTAGTGAGAGAATCATTGGCACCATCTCCTTTAGAGTTCAAAATCTTCAGAAAACCCCAAAGACGTTCATCTTCGATCTGTTACTTGTGTAGAACTTTAAACCAACATTTCAAATGTTTGTCGTTGTGCTCCTGGTAGGCGGCGCTGCAGTTGTGCGATAACTATCAGGTAAATGTTTATTAATACAAAGCCTAGCACAGAACCTGTAAAGTTTTGTTTGTTTTTCTCTGCACTTGCTTTTTATACCGGCTCCATATTAACTCTTACACACGTTTTTCAAGGAATGGATAGGGACATCAATGTCTGTTCTCTGTGCTACAGGCTTGTAACATAATACAAGTGTGCTTTGAAAAGTATCATTAAAGAAAATGTCATCATGATAGCCTTGTATTATGTTACAACGCTGCAGTATGAACAAAGCATAAGAAAAAATAGCCTCACAATACATCGTTATAAATTTGAATTTAGATACGTTAAAACACTAGGGCTATCTGACGACCGCGCTGCCCATTTCAGTGTCAGCGATAATTGTTTGATTGTCTTGTCTGCCGCAACAGCTGCCAGTGAGCACGCACATGAAACACACGCACACTACTTCAGGCTCCCGTGACTGTCAATCGTATGTTTCGAAGACGACTCGAGAAATCGCTCGTTCACAACCGAGACAAGAGGATCGTCAACGGACTGGCAACCCAAGTAACCACAAGTATTATATTATTGTAATTATTCAACCCAAAATCAACATCGGTAATGCAGGATCGCATCAATTCAACAGTTGTCAAGTAATGAAGCGTTAGATTAGCTTAAGAATGTAGTGATGCATTACCAATGCAATAATGCTACTTTAGGAATGTCTTATGGTATTACAAGTATATAGCATTAGTTCGATCCGAGGGGCACGCAGAGCATTCTACTGAGTGCGCCGTATTGAAAATACGTCCGGATTTAACTCGATTTGCAGAGTATTTACAAACACTTCAGAATATTTAAAGTAATCAAACGTATTTTGAAGGACTCAAAGAAACCAAAAGTATTTGAAAAATATATTAGCACTTAAAGAGTATTTGAATTGTATTTAAAATTCTGAAAAGTATTTTATGAGTATTTTGAGTGCTTGAAAGTTTTTAATGAGATTTAAAAGGACTCAAATATATTTAAAATACTTGAATGTTTAAAATACTTGAATGTTTTAAGAGTTCTACACTCTCGTTCCATTCTACTCAATAATTGAGTGGAATTGTATTCCTTTCTCTTTTACTCACACGTAAATGTTACTTTATGCTCTCATCTAATGTTCCGTTAGAAAAAAAAGGACAATACAAATGAAAGAGAGGGTGTTTCGAGCGTGTTCTTAATCAATGTTCAAGGTTCTACCTACACGCTATTATTAGGACTACTCATATTGAGTCGAAATGTTATTGGGTCAAAACCGAGGTCAACAGAGAAACCTTATTAGATGTGGTAAATTTAATATTGGACACAACCATCTTGAGTTCTGTCAATGGAGTGCATTTTTCAAGTTATAAATTTTAAATAAACTAGACCGATTTGGAATAGGAATCATAATAGAAAAACTGAGTGCTTTTCTGTACAAATGAGTGGTCTTATAATAGTGTGTTGTGTGTTTGATATTTTAACTAATTAAAATGTGCTCACTTGTACTTGAGGTATTTAAACTGTAATCCAATATATTTATTTGTTATTTAGGATGTAAATTGTAGTCTAAATATATTTAAGGGGATTTTAAATACTTTACATGTACTAAATGGTACACGAGGTACTGATTTGGATTTCTTAGGTATTTTAAATTATTGAAAAGTGTTTAAAATGTATTTTATGGTACTCAAAGCATGTCTTTGTAATAAGAATTTATTTTGAGTATAGAAATCTGCAGTTGTTATCAAAATAATCGATCAGTACTTAAAAGTTTGTAAGTTAATCTAAAGTATTAATAATGTATTTAACTGTACTTTTAGTATTCAAATTTTAATAGAAATCTATTTCATAGCACTCAAGGTATATAATTGTAATAAAGGTGTATTTAAAGTCTCAAGTGGGTATTCTGACGTAATCAAAGTATAATTAGCCGTATTAAACGCGTATTTTTAATACTTTCAAAAAGTGTGTGCTGTACTCAAATATTCTTGCGCCCCTCGGTTCGATCTTAGTGGGGCCCTTTTCAGCTGATGCACTAGGCGTAATACATATGCCCTATATATGCATGCTATTACAACCTCGTGGTTACTAGGGAAGGAACTCGATGTCTTGGAATTCAATTTCCGTTTTTCGGGATGGTTCACCATCTGGAATGTCAGAAATAATGTGCGTAGCAGCAGGTTGCGACGGAATGGCATTGCCGCATTACCACGTAACTTGAACAATCTTTCTATATACATTAATTGTTATGTTATATATTCTCCGTGCGAGGAGTAACGATTATGATGTAGAAGGAGATGTTCGCTCATCACTATGAGGCACCAAGAGTGAACAACAATGTTTTTGGCTAGAATGAAAGATATGAAGAGAAAGTTTTGATAGTTCCGCTAGTGTGCGGCAGGCTTGGAAATATAGTAGATGGTTTTAGGAAAATTGAGCGAAAAGGGCATGTGTACAGTGGTACTCGAACCAACGACATTTTTACCATTTCACCCGACTATCTTTAAAACTACCATGAAATTTCAGTCAAATTTACTACGTTTATAGTAAAGCCTTCAACGTTTGTGGTATATTTGACAGACCTCATATTGATATCAACCGCAACATGGTTGATTTAATTGCAGGCATGGTAAAATCAAACGCATTTATAGTCAGCTGAAAATTGTCTGAGTTTGCTTTAATTTAACCCTCGAAAATGTTTTTGCATGTACACGCAAAAAAAACCGCAGTAGAAACTACCATTTCGAGGGTGAAATTGAGCGCAAGTACCAACAATTTTCACCTGACTATAAATGCGTTTGATTTTACCATGCCTGCGACTAGATCAACCATTGTGCGGTTGATATAAATATGAGTTCTGTCAAATATACTACAAACGTTGAAAGTTGTACCATAAACGTAGTAAATTTAACTGAAATTTCATGGTTGTTTTAAAGATAGGCGTAGTCGGGTAAAATGGTAGTATTTACTACAAGATTTTTTTCTGTGTACGATTCAACAAACGAAATCGAGCTAACGTCACTGCTCGAATCCCGCCTGCGAAAAAGACGATAAACTGGCAAACAAAATACAAAAGGCCTTCTTCGAATCGAATCAGCACCACCAGCTCTCGGAATGTTGGGATGGCGCTAGCTCCCACCATTGATGCAGTGATGCCAAATAGACAAATTCAATTTTTTATTTAGAATTCTGAACTCGTGACTTCGAAATGAGAGGTCAGTGAATGGACCTTTACGCCGAGGTCACTTAGAATTTTAGAATTTTATTCGAACTTTGAATAGAAGATAACGAAAACCAATCGTGTCCTTAATTGTGTGTTGATTGTATGATACCTTTTCGACTTTAAAAATGATATAGGAAAATGTGGCAACACTGGCGTTCGATTTCTTGAACGAAGGGAGTGAGGAGTAGTTTCAGTTTTTGGTTCGCGCAGTTCGTTGACGTCACTCGTACTGTGCAGTTTGTATCGTGTCTATTCGTTCCGTGCGTTCTGTTTGCTTGCTTGCATTCGTACGGTAAAACTTGTGCCTGCTGCACTGCAGCAGTTTAGTGAATAAGAGCACCACTTCACTCTTCAAATTTGAGCCACTGCAGCTAGTGTCGATTGAAAGATATTGATTTGATTGCTTATGGCTCTCATTTTGTAATGGATTCCAAAAACTAGTTAAACCATACCGTCCATTTTTCTTCATTGTTCCTTCCGACGAGACGGGATGGAATTTGCTGGGTTGTCGGTGTCGGGAGCGTGAAGAAGAACAGCAGAAGTACGAAACGAAGCAGGCCTACACTTCTTGTGTTAGTCGTCGTCGTTGGGTGCAACTTCGATACGCGATTTCTCTTTGACGGCGGCGGCGGCGGAGTGCCATACACTAGGTGCGGATGTGTTTGTGTTGTATTAGAGTAGCCACACGATACTGTTCTAATTTGCCCTGGTAGTGGTGCGATAGTGACTGCTGTCAAAAAATTGTCTTCTGATGGAGTTTTTTTTGTCTACTGTTTTGTAGGTTTCTCTTGCACAATCTTTTTCTCGTAAGCTGTATATTTTCGAAGGATTATTACTGATTCCGTGTGATTACTGGTGAAGCGTGATTCGGGCTATTAGTGAAGTGCGATAATAGCAGAATATATTTCCGATACCTTTGCAAGAATCTTTTTTTTTTCTTCAATAAAAGTTCAATCCGAGAAGTTCGTATCAAATGTGTGCGTGCATGTGAATTACGAAAGGAAGCAAAGAATATAATATAAAACGGTGCCCCCATTGCGTTGGTGTTTGTGCCAAGCCCCGTGTTGGTTGAAGAAGCTGGGAAGCATATTCCAAATCGTCAAAAAGAGCCCATCACCGAAAAAGGGAGATTCCCGAGTGCGTAAAGTGTGTGACGAATAGTTAATCCTAAGAGCAATCTACGGAGTGTAAGCAATTTAGATCTCGAAATTCTAAATTCCGGAAGTATCTGAGGTGAAGTTAACTGAGCCTGGTTTTCGGTTGTCCACGGATACAAGCCAGCAAAATTCACGACAACGGCAGCAGTAGTTGCACTAGCAACAACAGCGCTGAGATGATGAAAAGAGAGACCTTTAAAATTATGGACGATCCTTCGAACAATAGCGGCCCACAGGTAAGCAAGCACATCAGAAGGAGGAAGAGTTCATCACACAGTCGTTAGCATAGGGCGGAGGAACGAACGATTATTCGTTTCATGTAGACGAGTTAGAATCCGGTTTCTTCGGCCATAGCTTTGTGGGAGGCCTACTTGTTCCAGGTCTAATCGGTCAAACGATGGAGAAACAGGTTTCTCTGCTGCGATTGGCGGCATGGTGTGGCATTTGGTTGTTGCATTTGAGCCGGGAGAAAACCAGGCTCCATAGGTTTTCCGGTTTGTTATGAGTGCACCATCCGCCAGTGCACTCTTCGGAGGGTTTCTATTGGTTGGTTGTTCGAGGGAATCGATGGTATGGGTGCTAAATACTTACTGTGGCTAATCAATGGCGCAGATCGTAGAGTATGAATCAGCTATCAATATTCTAGGCATGTTCAATCCGAATTAGTTGTTAATTTTACTTAAACTTGACAGATGGAAAATAATCGATTAATCGATTAAAATCCCTATGTTATTGATCAACAAATTTTCGATAAGGTGTCTGTTAAAACTGAGTGGCCGCCTGTCAGAAATAAGTTAGCTCGAGTAACAGACTTAATCGTTTATTTTCCATCTATCAAGTTTAAGTGAAAATTAAAATTAATCAGAGAATTGGAACACAATCTTAGAATATCTCAATAAAACATTCACAGGTGACAAAATTTGAATTTGGGTCGACAAAATATACTGTTTAATGAACCGACTAAATTGAATCGTCAACAAACTAAACTGATTGAATCGATTTCCTTCGGATTATTTATTTTTTCTACTGACGTATCTTCCTTTTAAAACGGGTTTACTTAAAAGACTGGAACATCAGTAAGTTCCTGTTAAGCTTCCGTAACGTTGATGCACCAATCGACTCATTCGTCGGGAACAAAACCGGTGGAACACAAAATCGATAGGTTGTTCAATGTGTTATCTTGGAACTATTATGATTGTGAAGTGAGCAGCACTTTGACGAGCACCTGGACGGCAATATTACAGCAAATAAAAGTGGCACTGTAATAAATCTAGGTACAAGCGCAGAAGATGACAGGAATCCGACCCCGACCTTCAAGGAAGTCAATTACCGTGAAGTACCCTAATTTTGCGCAGCGCCTAATTATGGGTACTTTGCCACCTACACGAATCCTATGCTTCCGACAGTCACCAATTTTCAAATCCCTTTTGTAACAGACGTATCTGAATTTGTAAACAAAAAGGGGAAGTAAGATACAAACGTTAATTTCTCAAAACTCTCAGCACCCTCACGGAAAGTAGCGTCACCATCATGTTAAGGAAGTGTTATTCCTTGTGTTGGTGGTTCTGGTTTGCATGAAAGTGCTAAGGGTTTCAATAATTTAACGTTTGAATTTTACTTCGCCTCTTTTTTTACAAAATCATATACGTCTTTTTTAAAAAATCTCGAGTACTTTTTCAAACAGACATATCTGATTTTGTAAACAAAGCGGGGAAGTAAGACGACTCATTGGTGATCGCTGTTAACGACACCAGCAGAGAAATATGAAGGCATATTATTGCTGGCAACCGAAGCTATATTGGACTCCGGACGCAAAGATCGTTCACACTACAATGTTGATCACCTACAAGACATTAATTTGGCCGGTAGTCCTCTTTGGCACATGGACAAAGCTCGTGGAGGAGCGGCGTGCCCTTGATGTCTTTAAATGGTAAGTACTGTGTACGATCTACGATAGAGTTCAGATGTAAGACGGAACGTGGAGGAGGCGATTGACCAACGAACTGCATCAGTTACAGGGAGAACCTTTCATCGCTGACACCGGTTAATTCGGCCGACTTCGGAGGGTTGAGCATGCCGTAAGAAAATTATTGTCGATAATGAACCGATGGACACAAGAAGAGGCACAGATTGAGCATGAGCGAAGTTGGCGAACCGCAGCCATGGACCTAGACAACTTCTATGTACACCAGAAACCACTCCGGTCTTATCCTGAATGGAAAGGCAAGTAAGGGTGTATGATACAGTATGTAACTGTAACATCAGTATTGTTGTGACGCTGCTTGAACAGTGCTAACGATGTAAACATTCCTAAGGTGCAACATAGCCTCAACACGACAGCTTGCGCGTTACTCTTGGTAGGAAGCAAAGCAATCAACAATAGCGGATAATGTCGACAAAGATTTTGCATGAGGGCCTAACTGACAAACGTAAACAATGGCTTCTTCCGTGAATTTCTCTTGCCACAGAAGCTACCCATATAAGTTTCCCATTCTATCGGATAGGTGAACACTTCCTCTTCGAAATGACCGTGGTGGATCGATTAGGCAAGTTTTTATTGGCGAGAAATTCGCGGAAAAAGCCATTGTTTGTCAGTTATGCCCTAATGAAAAATCTTTGTCGAATTAAATAGGGATTAAAATCGGATAAGATTGATTTCCAATCGCTAACGAGAACCAACACCATTGAGTAGAATTGAGTGGATTAATTTATTTGAAGGTGAATAAGGATAGCAGGCAGGATAAATCGTTGGTCCGTGGTTTCCAAGATCCAAGTGAGTAGAACCTGTAAAGAAAAAAAGCAGTGTTTAATGTAAATAAATATTGAATTTCACCTCAAATATCCACCTGTAAAGGTCCGACCAAATCCACATGTTGACCCATATTTTGACACCTAAAAAGAGTAGTAGAATCGAGGAAAGTTTTGTGGGTCTAACTAAGCTACATCTTGTGAGTAATAGGATTAGTCTAGATTAGAATTTGCTGCTGAAGTTTGTACATAAATTACAGTGTTAAACATCGCTACAAAAAATAAGCTGCTTCTGGAAATTTGGTTTCCCTGTTGGTGAACATTTCTCAATACAGAAGAGACGATAAGTATTCAATTTTGAAGCCGTTGAAAAAACCTGCTGGATGGATGTATGATCCATCGACACGCAAGGAAGAGATGGTCGGCTGATCGAAGAGCTTTGATGATTGATTATGAGGTTTGATGATTTCTGAAATAAATGGAATATCTCACCAAGGTGCACTAAAACCTACAGAGATTCATAAATGCGAAGCTGAAAATAGCATACAAAATATTGTGAAGAAATGTTATAATATAAAATCATAATAACAATTTCATTTGCAGTATCTGCATGTCCACAGACTGTGCTCCTGCCCCAACTGCAGACGGACCCGCGCATTCATAATGAATCTTAAAGTTTAGACATAGCCACAAAGCAGTTTATTCAGTACCTGGGACATTTGATGAAATATAATCTTTATTTATAACTGCCAATATTTAGATGTTAACCACTCTGTTTACTTCTCATCTGTCGGAACTAGTATTATACTTATAAAATGTCATAGCCATGGAATGAAGTAACGTCAATGTCCTCAACCTGCTCCTTCGTTTTACCCACCCGCTCTCGAAAACAGCCAACCAAAACATGTCGATTGCTATGATCACAAAATCGTCTACTAAGGACTGTATCATTAATTATGAGTACACCTAAAATGTCTGTATTTTAATATGTTTTATTTGTTTTGCAACTCATATTTATTTACATTGTTTATTAACCATCAATAAAGCCCATTACATCAGTATTCATTTAATTATTCGTAGATCTGGCCAGCTCTCGCACCTTCTTCTTGATGTTCCTCATGAGATTTTGCACAACCGTTGCGTCGATGGTTTTGCTTACGTTTACCCAGTCTTTTTTAAATTTGTCAACTGCTCCTCTAGCCATCTTCCGCAGCTTTCCTTTCATCAAAGCCCAACATTTCTCAATGGGCTTTATTTGCGTACAATTTGGAGGATTCATCGCCTTTTTCACAAATTGTTCATTGTTCTCTTCATACCAGTCTCTCAGGATGTCAAATCAGGCCAAAACAGTGCCGAACCTTTGTGTTTGGATTACTGGCAGAATTCGTTTCTGCAGGCATTTCTTCCGGTACATTTTGGCGTTCATATTTGCATAATTTTTTTGAATTTGGAACATCCGTTCCACGTTTCACGATGTAAAACTGTGCCTCTGAATACGTCCAATTTGACGTGCGTCTCGTCATCCATGATTATGCACATGTAATTTTTGCTCAAAACGTCGTCGTACAGCTTCCGAGCCCGATTTTTTTTCCGGCGCGTCTTCAGGGAATCTCGCTCCTTTGCGCGTTGGACCATTCCAATCGTCGTTCCACATATTTTTGCGCAACCTCTGGTAGATACCGAGGTAGATGAAGTAAAACTTTAACTTTTAATGAAGGTCTTCGTTTGTTTACAAGGCAAGCAACACATTGACACTAAAAAGCTGTCAAAATAAGTCGTAGTCTTTTTCATACGATGCAGTCCTACGCAGGTTATGAGACAGACGTAAACGACCAAACTTTTAGTTTGTCATTGTTCTTCAGATTGGAAATGTGTAATTCTTATTTCATTTACTCCTACGGAAATGTTAGACAAAGCGACTGTGACGACAAACGGGATGCTTCGTTTAAAAACAAACAAATTTTAAGAGATACAGGCTTCACGTTACAATACCGGTGCGCTCTATCCATGGTTAACAAAGAAGAGAGGAAACATGGGCTCTCTCAAACAGTGATGCCATAGCTGTCGCTCATGGCTGAAGCTGGTAGGATTGGGCTTGTGATTAATGCGTTGAAAAGAAAATACATGAAGGGAAGAGGCTCACGAGAAGACAATGTTAGCTTCCTAGTACGAGTTCAGATCGACGGTGATGAAATTAAGGTAGTAGACGAATTCGTGTATCTGGGCTCATTGGTGACCGCAGATAACGACACCAGCAGAGAAATACAAAGGCGCATTATGGCTGGAAATCGTGCCTACTTTGGACTCCGAAGGACGCTAAGATTGAACAAAGTTCGCCAAGAAGTTTCCCATCTACAAGACATTAATTAGACCGGTAGTTCTCTACGGCCACAAAACATGAACATTGCTAGTGGAGGACCAATGCGCCCTTGGAGTCTTTGAACGGAAGGTGCTGCGTACCATCCTCGATGGAGTGCAGATGGAAGACGGAACGTGGAGGAGGCGAATGAACCACGAATTGCACCAGTTGCTGGGAGAACCTCTCATCGTACATATTGCAAAACCGGTCGACAACGATGGGCTGGGCATGTCGTAAGAATGTCGGATGATAGCTTTGTGAAAATGGTTCTCGAAAACGAACCGACAGGTACAAGAAGAAGAGGCGCGCAACGAGCAAGGTGGAACGATCAAGTAGAAGGCGACCTGTGGACCCTTCGCAGACAGCGAGGCTGGCGAGTGACAGCCATGGACCGAATAGAATGGAGACAACTTCTGTGTACAGCAGAGGCCACACCGGCCTTAGTCTGATTGGTAAGGTAAGGTAGCTGTCGCTCAACAGCGAAGGATTATTTATCATTGAGTACTGTTGAACAGCTCCGAAACATATTTGTTCGTTGCATGTGATAATACCAAATGATGGACAATATATTCATAAGCATAGATAAACCTCAAATGACTGGAAGAAACGGTGATTTCCGATCATCTAAATCTAAATATATTAAAATGGATTTCTGTCTGTCGGTCTGTCTGTCTGAACCTAATAAACTCGAAAACCAGTGAACCGATCGGCGTGAAATTTTGTATGCAGGGATTTTTGGAGTCGGGGAAGGTTCTTATGATAGTTAAAGACCTCTCCCTTCTCTGAAAAGGGGAGCTCCCATACAAATGAAACACTCATTTCTACATAACTCGAGAACTAATCAAGCAAAACAAACCAAATTTAGCATGTGTGAGGTTTTAAAGGCAAGAAAAGTTTCTAGATGGTTTCAGAGCTCTCCCCGTTCTGAAAAGGGGGGGGGGGGGGCTCCCATACAAATGAAATATAATATTCTGTATAACTCGAAAACTAATCAAGCAAATGGAACCAAATTTGGCATGTGGAGGTTTTTGAAGATAAATACTGTTTCAATGCTATTTTGAGACCCCTCTTTCTAAAGGGGAGGGGGCTCCCATACAAATGAAACACAAATTTATGCATAACTCGAGAACTAATCAAGAAAATGGAATCAAATTTAACATGTGGATTTTTTTGAAAGAGAGACATATTTCTATGGTGGTTGGAGATCCCTCTGCCCTCTGAAAGAGGGAGGGGGCTCCCATGAAAATGAAACGCAAATTTCTGCATAACTCGAAAACTATTCAAGTAAATGAAACTACATTTGGCATGTGGGGTTTATTGGACGTAGGATTTTTATATATATTACAATGAATTTCTGTCTGACCGATCGGATTGAAAATATGTGTGCAAGGTTTTTGGGCGTTGGGGAATGTTCTTATGATTGTTTGAGACCGCTATCCCCTTCTGAAAGGGGGAGAGCTCCCATACAAATGAAACACAAATTTCTGCATAACTTGAGAACTAATCAAGCAAATAGAACCAAAATTGGTAAGCGGGGTGTTTTGAATGCAAGAAATGTTTCTATGATGATTTCAAACACAATATTCAACCAAACCTAAGAATTATCCAGGTAACTAAGACACAAACTGTATTTTGTCTGGGTAAGAAGAATGTTCTTAGTCTAAAAAAACTCATTAAAAAAACAATATTTTAAAGCGTCAGTTCTATGTAATGTTTATTCATTTTGTTGCAGGCGTAGCAACGCTCGCACTGGGAATAGCTAGTATGAAATAAATTTAACTCAATATTCTGGCAACAAGCCTAGATGTGAGAAGAAGCTGAAGAAAACATTCCTCCAATACACGCGAAAAAATGCAAAATACACAAAGACAAAATTTGAGCGAACTTCTTCAGTAAGTAGGAAACAGATAGTTCCCTGGATGATGTATTTTAATTTTTCCAAATGACAGTAATTAATTGCAGGGTGGCCACAGACTCGGGAAAATCGGGAAATGCGGGAAAAATGCGGGAATCCAAAATCATCGGGAAATATGCGGGAAAAAGTCGGGAATATAAAAATCCATCGGGAAATTTTCTCATATGGCAGGAACCATGCTCACACCTTTTTCAAATTGATGATTTGGACAACATCTATTAACTTTTGGTAACAAGTACGCGAACGCCCACTGATTATACAAGATACGAAGAGCAGTATCCATAGTCTAGCGCAGATCCAAAGAATTCCGGTTCAGTGCATAGAGCACCAACTTTTTATTAAAAAAAGAAGCGCAAAACAATTTGAATAATGTTGGCGTGAAATCGGTGTTGACTCTAAATAGGCAAGCGAGAGAATTCGCACAAAATTTCGAACACAGACGTTTTGGCATTCCGCAACGACTGTCGGTCTTTTACGGTATTTTTAAGAAAGCTACTTAACAAATCCCTATTTAGATACATTACTGAACCTGCATTAACCTTTACGTTATTACTCACTTCACGGACATAGCTAAAAAGCGTCTGTAACTATGTCTGGAAACGTTTGTAGACAAAAACCATCTGAGCGCTGCAGTTGCTGACAAAGGGGAAGAAGAATTTGGGCAACTGTGTTCGATGCCATCTTTGAAGACTTTGCAGGGATTCCAGAGAAAAGAACAGCATTTGGACAAATTTTGGCTAGACCTGATTGGTTATTCCAAGAAGGAGCTGCCAAATTTGACAACATTTGTTAATTTGCTATTACAGTTCCATCTCTCTTTGTTGTTAGCGACGTTCCTCTATTTCTCCTGCTTGTTGAGGAATCGAGGCGCTTCCACAACAAAGAATCAAAGAATAAACCATACCGACCGCCGTCCTCTGAATATGATTGTTTCAGTTTATTTTGTTCCATTTGCATTGAATAACCCACCCATATAGAGTGTCCCAGAAAGTTTAAACACACACTTAGAAATTATGAACTTTACACGAGACGTAATTCATGTTTGTAAAAATTCGGGGAACGTAAAGGAAGATTTCGTGTAAAATGATGTCTCTTGAAACTGATAAACACACAATTTGACGAAAGATGTGTTTGATTGAATTTATTTTCTCATCCCTTTCAACTCATTCTTATGTGCTAAAGGACGCTTGCATGTGTCGGTCACACACGCTCAAAACTCCCTCTCTTTCTTTCGTATTACTATCCCTTTTTTCACACGGAAAAATTATTGAATTTTCATAAAAGTGGATCTACTCAATTTTTGACTAGATCCTCTTTCTACGAAAATTGAGTAACTTTCCGTGTCAAAAGGGATAGTAATACGAAAGAAAGAGATGGAGTTTTGAGCGTGCAGGGGACAGAAATTTACATGACATTTTGGTAGTGTGCACGATTTTGATGCGCCACTGTTGCATTCACAAGACGTTGAAATAGCTGATCATTATTGTGTATCACTGTTTACTTTTCAATCTATTACTCTGTGACTCTCGAGTGCCGGTGCATTAACTTTTTATGAAAATGCTAAGCAAACGGATCGTGCACAAATGGGGCACTTTTCCCAACGTTTCGCTGAGTCAGTTGCGAAAATGGAAGATGCGAGCATTGGAGTTATTCGTAACGCGATTTAGAAGTATGGTCTTCCTTTCAGGACAAGAAAAAATATGGACGTAAACCGGGTCCTATGGACCAGAACCTGGACCGGAAAATCTTAGCTTTCC
The DNA here is from genome assembly GCA_034211315.2 of Aedes japonicus. NCBI lineage: Eukaryota > Metazoa > Arthropoda > Insecta > Diptera > Culicidae > Aedes > Aedes japonicus. Next base: position 23,800 of record JASCZW010008601.1, read on the forward strand.
TCCATGAAAAGGGTACTTTCGTTCAAGATGTGACCAAAAAGCTGGGAACTTTGGAGAGTAACATCGACCGAACAAAGCCACGAAATGAACTAAGCACTTTCAAGAAGCAGAATAAGTCAAAAAGAAGTGAAAAACCAGCAGCGTCTGGGCCCGTAAATTATACGATAACCTGAATCCCACGTGAAATTTGATTAGAAGACCAGGTGACCAGTTCTACACGCACATTGTACAAACCAACACGGTCAAACTATTGACGAATTCGGTAACAAGCAATGGTTCGGCAATTTGTGGAAGTGTGAGAGTGGAATGCTTTCAAATCCATTTGTTAAAACCGATACGATGACTGCTGATGTTTACATTTGGGAATGCTTGGTGCGGCACCAGCTTCCCATGATCCGGACACATAATAATCCACCATTGTTTTGGCATCAGTGCACTACGCGTAGGACACGGTAGCCTTGTACAATGCTAACGGAGTCAAATTCGTACACAAGGATATGAATCTTCCAAACTGTCCCCAGGCAAGACGATTTAAACTTTTTGGGCTCTGACAAAGGCATATTTGCACAAACGGACAACACGAGCAACGGATTCCATTAGAACTTTTGAAAGAGACGGGAAAAAAAGGATAACAAATCATTGGCAAATAGTCAGTGCAACTAGCAGTGTTAGATCGTGCATAGACTTACGGTACAACCTGTAAAAGTCAGCCGTGTTTTAATTGCTCAACCATCAACTCGATTGTAAACTAGGTGGAGCTCGTCATTGTGGATGCATCAACCGAAAGTTTTGCACCTTTTATCTGCGTCATGATGTGAATTTCATACCGAGTATAGTTTGCATCATTTTGTACACGAAAACCACAAATGATTTACTATTTTTGGTTCGATGTTTATGCTTCCAGAAACTTGAAAGATTCATGACTTATATATAGCGATTTTTGTTCTCGTTAGCTAAATGCGAGACAGGTTTCGCAATATGTAAGAAGCCCGATTTTCAGCAGTTATCCATCATTTTGGTTAATTGAAACAAGTCAGAAGCATTCCAGATTGAACAATTTTCTCAAAAACTGGAACAATTTCCCAAAAATATCTAAAAATCTAACTTATATTCACTCATTTTCCCTGTCGGGAAAATAAAGGAATAATGCGGGAGAAATGCGGGAATTTTTAAATTAAGATTCTGTGGCCACCCTGTAATTGGTAATAAATCAAGATATGCCAGAAATGATAAGCGGCCAGGATGATCAGGATGATTATATAACTTACCTTACCAATCAGACCAAGGCCGGTGTGGCCTCTGCTGTATACAGAAGTTGTTTCCATCGATCCACCTTGCTCGTAGCGCGCCTCTTCTTCTTGAACCCGTCGGTTCGTTTTCGAGAACCATTTTATCAGGGCTGTCATCCTAAATTCTTACGACATGCTCAGCCCATCGTAGTCGTCCCAGCAACTGGTTCATTCGTAGTTCATTCGCCTCCTCCACGTTCCGTCTTCCATCTGCACTCCACCATAGATTGTACGTAGCACCTTCCGTTCATGGCCGTAGAGAACTACCGGTCTAATAAATGTCTAACTTTGTTTGATCTTAGTGCCCTTCGGAGTCCAAAGTAGGCACGATTTTAAGCCATAATGCGCCTTTGTATCTCTCTGCTGGTGTCGTTATCGACGGTCACCAATGAGCCCAGATACACGAATTCGTCTACTACCTCGCTTTCAGCACCATCGATCTGAACCCGAGGAGGCGGCTAACATTATCTTCTCGTGAGCCTCTTCCCTTCATGTATTTTGTTTTCAACGCATTAATCATAAGCCCAATCCTACCAGCTCCTACCAGTTTGATATAGTTTGTTACATGATACATAGATATTCTTTTAGTCGGTTTCTTTTCAAAATAATTTCCTATTTAAGCTCTTTTTGGTTTCTTTCTGGGCTCTTTTTTGATCTCCTTTTTCATGCGTTTGGTCTCTGCTGGTTTTTTTAGACACTCACTCGCTACCAGCCTTGCAACCCTAATCAATCCTTTTGTTTTTCCCAACGCGAACAGGTAGACTATATCTGATGAGTCAATCATCACTCCTCCATTATAATCTACCCGGGAATGACTTGCACTTTCACTGTCTCATCATGTGTTGCAAAATGATCTACTATCTCGGATGCTAATTCCCTAATACTAAATTTATTAAGTTTTAAAATAGAGCATTATAGCAACTAGTGTAAGCTTGCAATAAAACGACTAAGTCCTAACCTTCTCCATCTGGCATTTTTCATCCGGCATTGGCACATCCCATCGCATAACAATCCGTTAAACCAACCAAAGCCGCAATCAAAAAGTGAAACAAATTTGAATTTAAATCGATTTTTATGTTCCGACCGTCCCTCCCCAATAATGCTAATAGGCTTTGTTTTACTACAATCGCAGTACATACCTACCTACATATAGTCGGCTAATCCACCCTGCGCAGTGAGTTGCGAAAGCACTTTATTTCTGCTGAACATAAAATGGAAAACTAGCGTACCACATCCGGGGACTGGATTAAATCGTTCTTCATCCATTTTTCTTCTTTTTTTGTGCGAAATGTTCCCATTTTTATTTCCACTTTGAATTTTATGCGTGCAGCACCGTGTCGTCATTTGGTTCGTATGACCAAACACCAATGCATCATTATTGTTATTATTATTTGCTGTTTAGCCAGTGTGGTATCAATTTAATAGGTATGCTTTTTTTTTGTTTGCGATAATAATCGAGTAATCATGACTGTTGAATAGTCCATCCGAAGTTGGACGTCCAATTGCTGTGCATTGGAGCGAGTTGTTAGCTTAAGTATGGAATAATAGATGTTGCTGCACTGTGGCTGTTCGATGGGGTAACGACATCGCTGACCCCGAGCAGGTTGAAAGGCACATAATGAGATGAATCAGGAGGGTTTTCTAATATTTAGAAATCCCAGCAACTCTCGACATTATTCCACCTTGACATCGAATGAGCCCCTCGAGCCTCGATTCGAAACTGGAAGTGAACACAAGTCTCGCCTGCAGTAGAAACCGAAACCAGATTACCGTTCGATTACATCATGGCAAGAGGCGCTGCTAGAAATTCAAATTGACCATCGAAATCACACGTTTTTATTATTTCTGCCCTCCGGGTGCAGTTTGTTGTTGGTTACGGCATCACTCCACCGACGGTTGCATTATCATCATAATCGAGAGCGCATCCGTGTTAAGACGAAAATCAGTCCGTCGTCTTCGGTGCGCGTTGGTGGCTTTGAGTAGCAGCGGCGATAAGCGCTCAACAGGTGTAATCTTTGCATTTATTTTGTATCATCGTAAATAAAAGGAAATCATGAAAGCGAGTGTTCGAGTGCTGTGCATTACCCTGGTGTCCGGCGTTGTTGTAATTGCATTGCAAGACAGGAAAATTACTAGCGAAAGAAGCTGCATCCGACGGACGTTTTCGTCACTTCGGTTGCAATGGCATTAAATAAGTGGTGGCGGGCTGGTCATCGGAAACATTTTTTTTTCTTCGATGATGATTTAATCACACGTTGAAGGCATGCTGAACCTTGCGGTACCCACGGCACGTGCCAATTTGGAGGCTACCCGCTTACTTTCGATTTTGGTAATGTTGTGTGGAGGTAAAGCTTTTACCAAATTAGGGGGTGTTCTTCAAGCTTCTACTGTTTTGTATATGGAAAGTACGTTAGCTTGCCTAACGTTGGCGAATTACAGTCTGTAAACAACGAAAGGCGTCGACCTCACTCTTAAACTATGGGACATCTTTTTGCATAACATCAAACAAGTTATGAATTTTACACGGAACTTAATTCATCTCTCACATAAATGTAGGAACGTAAACAAAGATTTCATGTAAAATTATGTCGTCCGAAACTGAAACATATGCAACTCGCTGGAACACATCTTGGAGTTCCTATGATGATATTTCCAATTCTGCGAGATTTCAACATCTAGTTCTACACCCCACTTATGTAATGTCGCCTCATGGAAGGCTCCAATCAACATTGATTGAAAGGCAATGTCACATTGACACATCACATAGCCTCAACCGTTTTCAAGCCCATCACACATTAGGCAAGCTTCAACCGTTTCTCCAACCCATCATAGAGGGTGTTCCAGAAAGTCTAAGCACGATTTTGATGCGCCGCTATTGCCTCCAGATGACGTTAAAACAGCTGATAATTACTGTGTATCGCTGTTTACTTTTCAATCTCCCTCTCGAACATCATGGTTGTTACCTTGTCGTAGGTGAGAGGGCTTATCTCATGCAAAAGGCCGTCATGGGGTACCAAGAACATGATCAGCAGTCATAAAGGGTGATACGGTCAAAATTTGGTCAAGGGAAAACGCGTGTAAATCGGTGAAATCGTTTATTTAAAAAATCAAATTAAATTTCTTTTTCAAGTTCAATTAGTATAAAATTCAGGAAAAATATTCAGTTAGGCTTCCGCTTTTCCAAATCCGAATTGCCGGGCCTTACGCTTGACCCCTGCCATCAGATTTTGTACAGCCACCTTGTCCACCTTCTTCGCCGCAGAAAGCCAGTTTGCCTTGAACTGCTGCTCGTCCTTAGCAGTTTTTTTGGTCTTCTTTAGGTTCCGCTTGACAATAGCCCAGTATTTCTCAATTGGGCGGAGCTCTGGCGTGTTGGGAGGGTTCTTGTCCTTGGGAACCACCTGCACGTTGTTGGCGGCGTACCACTCCATGGCCCTTTTTACCGTAATGGCAAGATGCCAAATCCGGCCAAAACAGTACGGAACAACCGTGTTTCTTCAGGAAAGGCAGCAGACGTTTATTCAAACACTCTTTCACGTAAATTTCTTGGTTGACAGTCCCGGAAGCTATGAAAATGCTGCTTTTCAAGCCACAGGTACAGATGGCTTGCCAAACCAGATATTTCTTTGCAAACTTTGACAGTTTCGTGTGCTTGAAAATATCTGCTACTTTTCCCCTTCCTTTTGCCGTATAAAACTCCTGTCCCAAAAGCTGCTTGTAGTCGGCTTTGACGTAGGTTTCGTCGTCCATTACCACGCAGTCAAACTTCGTCAGCATCGTCGTGTACAGCCTCCGGGATCGCGCTTTGGCCGTCGTATTTTGTTTAACATCGCGATTTGGAGTCACTACCTTCTTGTAAGTCGATAGTCCGGCTCGTTTTTTGGCTCGATGCACGGTTGTAGACGATACACCCAGCTTATTTGCGGCATCTCGGAGAGATAGGTTAGGGTTTCGCTTGAAACTACCGGCAACTCTCTTTGTCGTCTCAGCGGCTTCCGGTTTTCGATTTCCCCCCGATCCAGACTTCCTGGCTGTCGACAAACGTTCCCCAAACACTTTAATTACATTTGTAACGGTTGATTTGGCAACTTTTAGCGATTTTGCCAACTTTGCGTGCGAGTAGCTCGGATTTTCGCGATGCGCGAGCAAAATTTTGATACGCTGCTCTTCTTGCTTGGACGGCATTTTGACAACTGAAGAGTGAATTCCAAAATCAAAATAGGAGCAACATTCTACACACACACACCTTCAAAATGAGGGGTGTTCAGGTTTTTTAAATGCAAAATTGAAAGAAATACGTCAAGTTGATATTGACCAAATTTTGACCGTATCGCCCTTTAGTATCACACTCTGCTTTCTTTAAATTGCCACGTCGTAGTACGTTTATTTGAAGGCACTAAAAGAGGCGTGATATTGGTGGGTTTAGACGCAATTCACTCTTAGACGAAGCAAGGAACAATCTACAAATTCCTGATATCAAATAATTTAGGAAAACGATAAAAAGTGCACTTTTCATTTGCTTGACAATTTTTTCATTCACTGATATAGTCTTTCTTTGTATTGTCCCATACGCGGAATAACGATCTATGATGATGTTGTTTGAGAAAGAAATAATTTCTAATCACCATGAGGCTCTAGGAGTAGACGCACTTATTTTTTGCTAGAACAAAGTTGTTAAGAGAAAGTATTAATAGTTCCGTTAGCGCACGGCAGGCTGCGAAAATTGAATAGAAGTAGTTTTTGAAATTGAGCGGAGGGAATTGTGAAGTAGTATTTCGAAACAAGCACACAATGCTTTGCCAAGCATCCCCACGCGGAGTAGATCAAGGCAGGAACGAATCCACGACTGGCAAATGAATGTGCGCTTGATCGTGCTCATATACTACCGCTAGCTTAAATGGTTATAACGAACTGTCTATTCACACTCCCAAATCCCCTACATGGGAGAGAAACTAAATGAGCGAGAGAAAGTTACAAGTTCTGTTATCCCAGATATCGTTTTGATTTCCGCTATTATCTCATAACAAATTTGGTTATCACCATTGGTTTTGTTATCGCATGTTATCATTTTAAACACACAATTTTTGACGAACGTTAATAATTGAAAGGAAAACTTCAAATACTACCAGCGTATTTGAACAAGAAATTCACATTAGTAGCGTGAGAGTTGGATAAAAATGATGAAATTGATAAAATAATTTGAAATTATTTCAATAAATTTGCTTAATATACAGGGTTTGTTATTAATATGTTCTCACTGATAATAAAATAAGGTATTATGATGATATTGAAAGAGTATTTTTTGTGATTCATTCTGTTATTTTGGCTGTTTATTTAGCCTCAATGATAACATATTCAGTGATCAAACAATGATAAACAGGTATTACAATTTGTTATCAATTTGGTATAAGGTTTTTCAAAAGCATGTCTGTCTGTCTATCTGTCTGTCTGTCTGTCCAGGAAATGGAACCAAATGTGGCATCTGGGGTTTTCTGGAGGCGAAAAATGTTTCTATGACGGTTCGCGAACCCTCTCCCGTTTCTAGAAGGAGGGGGCTTTCATACAACGTAACAGATATTTCTACATAACTCGAGAACTAATAAAGTAAATAGAACCTTATATGGCATGTGGGGATTTTCGAGGCAAGAAATGTTTCTACAGTGATTTAAGACCCCTCTTTTCTCTGGTAGGGGGGGGGGGGGGGGAATTGGTTCTCATGCAATTGGAACACAAATTTCAACCAAACATGAGAATTATTGCTACTCTTTTGAAAATTTGAAGGCAGGGGTTTTTGGGGTCGGAAAAGGTTCTTATAAAGGTTCGAGATTCCTTTCCTGTCTCAATGGGGAGGGGGGGGGGGGAGGGGGTGTCTCCCATAGAAATGAAATTCTATTTTTTGCATAACGCGAGAACTAATCAAGCAAATGGATCCGAATTTGACATGTGAGGGTTTTTGTAGGCAGGTGGGTCCCAGTGGGGAGGGCGTGTCTCCCATAGAAATGAAATTCATTTGTTTTTGCATAACGCGAGAACTAATCAAGCAAATGGATCCGAATTTGGCATGTGAGGGTTTTTGGAGGCAGGTGGGTCCCAGTGGTTCGAGACCCCTCCTCTCTCTGGAGGGGGGTTCTCATACAAATTAATCAGAAATTTCAACCAAACATGAGAATTATTCAGGCAACTAAAACACTAAATGTGTATTTCTCACGTAAGCAGCATGTTCTGATAGAAGTTTGAACCTCTCCTTACGCACAAGAAGTTAATCTCAGGCTATGCATGAGAAAATCACGTTGACAGGATACGGCGTAGTTGGAAGATTTAGGTTTTGCCTATGAAATGCTTCTATAAAGATAGAAAAGCCAAGGTAGAAACTAACGATCCGGGGGCGACCGTAGTGGCCAAAGTCACGAGTTCGAATCTCACCCCCGGACAAGTTACAAAAATACCCAAAAGGAATTTGAGTGAGTACGACCGGAGATGCGCTGAAAATCTCGATAATAAAGGTCAGTTACCTGTACTTTTCAATTGGTATGGGAATGTATTCAATTGCTAAGGCAGGTGTCTAAAAATAGTACTGTGGATCTATTTTGGGTACCAGGGAATTGTGGAGTCGAAGGTATTAAAAAAGCAGACTTATTAGCAAGATGTGATTCATCAAAACCATTCCTAGGCCCTGAACCATTTTGTGGGGCCCAAGTAAATATTATATAAAACTGCTTGAAAAATGAAATTGGGATTGACACGGGTCGTTTTTGCAACCTAGATATTGAAAACTCAGAACACTTATTATACTAAGTCCGACAGCAATTGGCTCTCCTCTATGTTAGACTTGATCAAGCTTTAATAACCACTGATTATCCTTATCATGCTATTCTATGAAGGGCCAAAAACGGATTGGGTGGATCGGGCGCCCTGATGGTTCCTCCCATTCCCATGAAATATTTATATGATGGTGTATATATTCATGTAAATGAAAAATACTACACCGTATCTATTATATATGATCTTCATTCGGTTGATACTGACATGCAAGAAACGTTCTAAAGTGTTAAAAGTGTAGATATCTTTGGTTTCGTGCTTAAGCACGTTCCTTTTCAGCGATTGCAGCAATTCAACAAAATCTTGATTTGAGGCATCCTGAAAAGTTTGTTAACTTTATTGGAATTTTACAAAACTAACATTTATACATTTTAATTTACTGTTGCCATGGTCGCTGCTTGATGCTGATTTTTTAACAGTAATCCGATTTTATTTTTGCTGGGCTAATAGTTATTGCTGCCGAGTTAGGAAATCAGCAAAGATTTAATTGGAAGGGATTTGAAGACACATGGACATCAGAGATACAATAAGTGTTGATTCTCAATTAGTTCCCAATGTGTCTATATAGATTCGTGACGAACCCACATGATCTAGTACTACAATTTAGCACAAGATAGTAGTAGTAGTGGTATAAATGTATGAGATAGGATTCAAGTCTGAATTAGTCGTAGTAGGTGAAAAGTTTTCTTTTGAACTCAAATAATAAAATAAATCCATTCCAAATCCTGTATTAGATACCAATAGGTTGTATTTCTACAAGTAAACTGCGAATAAAGTCCATTCCCCAGTAATTTAAAAGTTAATCTTATAACACCTAGAGGGACATAGCAGCAGCTCTAGTATAGAGCTACTTCACAGCCAATACCCGATTTATTGCCCAGAGAAATTTCATCGGAAATCGCGAACCTGCCCCAACAATAAGTAATGTTTAAATCATCTATGAAGTAAAATCAATAAAACAATATTATCAAATATAATGATATTGTGAAATATGATAAAGAATTGACAAATATTGAACTGTTAAATCAGACACTAGCCAAATGGCACACAGCGCTGCAAGAATCAAATCAGCTCATATTTGTTAAAATGTCCATTTGCAAACCGAAAATGAAAAATACATTCAGTAATAAGTGCAAAAACCTTCCACAGATTCCATTGTATCTTCTTGTATTCAAGGCACTAGAAACTTCTCAATCATAAGAAGAGTAGTAAGGATCAAAATGGGATGTCTGGGTAGCTCAGTCGTTACCCGTTCTGCTTACTGAGCAGATGGTCGGGAGTTCAATCCCAGGCCCGTCCCATTCCTTGCCATTTGTCACTTGCCTCTTTCTATCACCACTAAATTTAAAATAAAAAGCAGTCTACTGCGCCTTAATTGATCGCATCACTTACCATCCAAGAATCCAAGATCTATAAATAACCTGCCTCACCAACACAAATCTATCCTTCCCTTGACAATTGTCGAAACGCAGAGATAAACACGGGCTCTAACCAAAGATTGCCAAACTTAACTTAACTTTTGCATAACTGGTTGAATTGTTTTTAAATAAATTATCTAATAGATATATCGTCTAGCTCAAACCTTTGTAGGGGTTAGTGGCGGGACTATCATCATCATTATCATCATCATCATCATCATCATCATCATCATCCTTCCCCCTTGGCCTTCTCAAAAACCGTGAGGACGTTTCCGGCGCCGGTACTGATCTATAAATAAAATGAACTAGTGAACTTGTACATTGAAGATGTAAATCTACTCCCAAGCTTCAGCTATGTGGTTCTCTGTACAATTACACTAGTTCTGATCGGTAACGGAGTAGCAACTACGAAACCCCCGGTCCTTTTGAAAGAGAAAGAGAGCATCATCTTTTGGTTCTCTGTGTACTTACAGTTGATCTGGCAGTAATGGAGTAGCAACCTTGGGCGGTCAACCATGCTGTCTGTTTGTCTGACCCTTATAGACTCGGAGAGCACTGAACCGATCGGTGTTAAAATTTGTATGTAGGGGTTTTTAAGGCCGGGGAAAGTTATTATGATGGTTTGAGACACCTCCTCTGCAAAACTCAGGAGTCAATCAAGCAAATTAAACCAAATTTGGCATGTGGAATTTTCTGGAATCAAGAAATGTTTCTATAGTGGTTCAAGACCCCTCCCATCTCAAGAATGGGTGGCTCATATACAAAGGAAACTGAAATTTCTGAATAACTCGAGAATTAATAAAGTAAATGGAACCAAAATTGGCATGTGGGGACTTTGGAGGCACGAAATGCTTCTACTGTGATTCAAGATCCCTCCGCTCTCTGAAATCTCTCCCATACAAATGAAACACAAATTTCGGCATAACTCGAGAACTTATCAAGTAAATGGAACCAAAGTTAGCAGGTAGAGGTTTTTAAAGGCAAGAAATGTTTCTATGTGAGTTTGAGACCCCTCCGCCATCTGGAAAGGAGGGAGGAGGGGACTGTAAATGAAACACAAATTTCTGCATAATTCGAGAACTAATCAAGCGAAAGGAACCAAATTTGGTATGTGGAGGTTTTTGAAAGCAATAAACGTTTCTAAGGTGACTCGAAACCCCTCCTCTTTCTTAAAGGAGAGCTCTCATACAAATGAAACACTTTTTTTTGCATAATTCGAGAACTGATAAAGCATATGGAACGAAATTTGACAGGTTGATGTTTTTGAAGGAGAGAAATATTTCTATGGTAGTTTGGGACCCCTTCGCCCTCTGGAAGGGGGGGGGGGGGGCTCGCATGCAAATGAAACACAATTTTTTTTGCATAACTCGACATCCAATGAAGGAAATGAAACCAAATTGGTCAGGTACAGGTTTTAGGAGGCATGCAATGTTTCTATGACAGTTCGAGACTCCTCTTTTTAAAGGGGGGGGGGTAGCTCAAATAAATGAAACACAAACTTGCATAACTCGAGAACTAATCAAGTAAATGTAACCAAATTTGGCATATGGTGGGTTTTGAAGGCAATGACTGTATGATGGTTTCAGTCCCCTCCTCCTCTGGGGAGGAGGGGGGGGGGTCTCTCATACAAAATAAACACAAATTTCAACCAAACATCCAGGTAACTTAAACATAAAATTTGTATTTCTCGGGTAAGAAGCATGTTCTGATCGAAGTTTGAACCCCTCTTTAGTCAAGAAAAAAAAAATCATTCCGAAAAACAAACATAAACGTGCCAATTCTATTGAATTTTCTTCATTCATGTAGTTGCAAGCGTAGCAAGGCTCGCACCGGGTTCAGCTAGTGGACATATAAAGGTTGGACTGCCGTTTAGACAATACTGGGAATTAAACCTAGCCATTTTCAGTCAATCAATACTTTCGATTTTAAGGAAAGAGTGTGACTATTTGAGTGTCTAGAAACTCTAAACGAATCAAATACCCACTCGAACTTATCTCCAACCTCACACTATCTATGATAAAACATTTTCAGTATTTTCCATCTTCTGCCGGACTATAGTTAACACAATCGTTTATGTTTGACAGCTCAACGAAATTATAAACCCTCAATTATATTCAATCAAACAGTTATAATCCCTCAAATGGAGTCTGGTTTCGTCGCTTCGTACACACACACACACATGACCATTTATAGATAATCGCATTGCTCGATTCAGCTGTCCGTTCATCCATGGCTCGTGGTTTGTCCATTCTCCGTTACAAGGAAGTGTCTGGCTCTCCACGTGGTCTCATTAATCAGCTTTTGATATTATACGAAATGGATGTGATGTGCCTAACAACTTTCTCTCCCTTTTTCGCCTATTCTACTCACTTAACCTATACGGTCACGACTACATGAATCGGCAAATGGCTCCGAGCAATCATCATCGCATCGTTGCCTGTGCAGGCAGACCTACTAACGGTAAGCAGCTTTTGGCAAGATGGGCAACACTTTCTCAGGTCTAAGGGTGCCAATCACACGACCCCAATCTAGGTGACCCAACCAAAAAAAAAAAAGAAAAAAAAGGATAAAATACACGATGGCCCAATGCAAAAACTTTCTTCTCTTATTATCCACCGGAAGGTGGCATCGATTAAAGCATTCACCCGGAGATAATAATCGACCCATCGACCAACTGCTCGGGATGTGGCTGTCAACCGTTGGAGATTAATTATATAAGCTCCCTTACAGTGCCAAACGCAGCTTATTGGTACAACAGGTTTGATAACTGGGATTAATTCATCAAGTTGTTAATTAGCTATAAATCAACACTATTCTTGTGTTAATTTTAAATTTCAATAAATTGCTCCGTTCAGTGATGAACACTGGCTGAAGAGCTTGTATTTTCGATTATGTAAATCTACTGAAAAGCACAATAACGTCAACTATGAAAATCACGAAAAGGAAACATGGTTTACACGCCCTAAGAAAATTACAAAGTCTCAACAAAACACCACATAAAAATGAAAAGCGCTCTCTGATCGATCCGACGCAACTCACTATGGTTGTCGAGGGCATTATAGGGAACTGGAGGAGACACAGACTATCCACGTCTAACCAGCGACCCAACAACGTCGTGATCCCCTCGACGGAAGAAATGAAATATGGCGCTTTCACTCTTGACGGACAGTAGCGAACGCAGCCAATAAAATAACAACAGGCAGAAACACGTGTTCATTTGCGTCGACTACACCGCGCCACATCACGAATGTATCTACTTCTTCTTCTTCTTCTTACCCACTAGGAAGCAAACATAACAATAGCTCAAGTAGTAGCAACTACCTTGGACTGGACTCTTACCCAACAACGTTGTGCAGCGCCGCAATCATCAATTTAAACATGTGGCCATAGCGTAACCAAACGAGGTAGGCCCTACTTCGGATCGATGACGATTAACGATGATGACTCTGATTACCATGATTATTATGTAGCTATTTGCATGTTTGCATTTGTTAAACAAATTGTCCGTACCACTGAAGTGGATTGTTACCTAATGTGTACTGCATTTCGGTTTCGAACATGGTTATCATAAATAATATGCTTTGCTTTAGTTTGGGCGTTTGATAACTGGTGTCAAGGTGTCTGTTGCCCGGATTAAAACATGGAAGTCATTCTATAATTGAATCTCTCAATCGCATTGAATATTTAGCAAGTAATCACTATCACTACATCTAAATCATGTTCCATGTTTGAAAGAAGAAATCCTGTTTTGAAGTAATATCGGATAATTATGGGCATGACATTATGAATATAACCTAATATGCAACTTTTTAGTCCGACCCCCCCCCCCTCTCGTAAGTTTTGATTTTATTTTTCAAATTTTAATGTTTGTTTATTTTTTTTATTTTATAGGGTAAGGCGATGTAATGTTAGCCTAGTTCCCTCATTCGGCCTATGTACCCAATGTGTCATTTATTTAGCAACAATCAACAAAATCATGTTACTATAAGGATGACCGATGTAATTCGAAGCAATTGAGAAATTATTAATCAACTTATAGTTGTTCACTTCCGCGTAATTCTCGATTTCTTGAACTTTTGGGGCATCATGATTTCACTGGTTAAGCTGAACAGTTGATCTGCACGATCTTCAAGTGATCTAAACTTGGCTTAATTGAATCGATAAAGCAAGTAATGCAGTCTGGATGTGCAGAGAATAGTTACACGTTACAAACTAACTGTTCACATAGCTAAAATAACAATGCTTTTCCAAAAAAATCGTAGACCCAATGTTGGGGACATATTTTTTTGTATGTTCCCAAATATGGCCTATTGTATCAATAATGTAGTAAAAAGGTTGTTGTTGGTAAAATTTCATGTGGAAATCATTATTGAATGGCTGATAAATCAAACATGAACGTCACTTAAGTGAATCCTAAAGGGTTTGAGCTGTTTAGTGGAATACCTGTAACTAGAAATAAGAAGAAACATTAGTATCTTCCAATTAATTCCAACTACCTTTGCTTATCTTGGCAGAACGCGTATTTCGTCTACAATGTGCAGACTTCTTCAGTGTCCCCTATCCATGGCTGGATTTTGTACCTGGACGCTGGTGGGAGGGCCTAATCTCATGTAAACGATTCATTAGCTGATTTATGATAGATGTCGCTAGGTCATGTCATTGTATGACCTTCTACTCTAATGAAGCATTCATGGGAGAGCCAAAGGTCAAGCTACACAAAGTAGTGATCATATCACACGCTCCTCTTTCCATTTAATAGCCGCGTCGTAGCATGCATGTATAAAGGCACTAAAGTTGAGTTTGATATTGGCGGGTTGGGCCGCAAATCACTAAAAATTTAATAATAGATAGATTTATTCAATTTTGAAAACATTTAATATTCAATTTGAGGTGGAAGTTTGAACTGTGTCAAAGAATTTCATATGCAGTGGACTTCTAAACCTGGTCATACGTATTGTGGTTTTGTGGGATGCAGAGGACCCGTTTAGGAACTCAGAGTATCGTCTCACTGGGGTTTGTCATAGATGTGTTTGTTCAGAATGAAACAGGTTTGCTACCGGCGGGCTTTGCCGCAATTTACGTTTAGACGAGGCTAGAAACAGTTTGTAGACGCCTGACATGAAGTAGTTAAGGGACACTACAGGAGGTGTAGTTTTCATTGGTGAGGTTAATCTTTCATTATTCATAAATTATAATTTAAATATATGCGGTACACGACAGCCGATTTTCAAATTATAGCAAATCATAGAGAGATGTCACTTTGATATACCAACTATACAGCGTAAAAACAACATGAAACTTACAGTGGCATCTCAAATAGTCTGGTCACATTTATACGAACTACAGGGAATGGCTCTTTCTATCTTGTCGGGATTTGCCGCATATCTTTGTACTGCAGAATTGTAAATTAACGATTTTCTGATCACTTTCATTTTTTTAAACACAATTTTAACTGATTGAGCTACTAACACGCTTGTACGAACGATTGTGATTAGGAAACAAGGATAATTTCAAATTTACACTACATTTGATCACTTTTTAAAATAAGAAATAAAACATTGAAACACTCATTTCAAATAATCACTAGTAAACGCGAGTAAATTTCTTCAAATTCCAGACTTGTCTACTGACAGACCGGCCTATTTCGTCTGCAACTTACAAACTTCTTCAGTGTCAAGTGCTTGACGTATGATTTTTTTTGTAGTATTTTGAACCAGTCCAAAACGCCCTACCTTAACCACCTACCCTAACCTATCCATGTTCCTTCCCATGGAGTTCATGTGGTCTGAATAGACTAGTTCGCCATTACCCCTCCTTCGCCATCGGCTTTGGACTGACTTGCGCTCTTATTGCCCCACCAATTGCTCCAAAATGAAAAAAAAAAAATGAAAATCCATCGAATGGGACGAAGTTGCATCCATGAATAGACCCAATTTGGTGCTTATAGACCGACATTAAATCCATATCTCGAATGTTTCTGCCTTTATTAAAAAAGTTGTGTAACTTTTCATGATACATACTAGCAAATGTCTTATCAAACTTATCTTCGCAAGTGTCTTGCAAATCTCGCTTACAGCTTAAAAACTTTATGAGTTATAAGAAAAAATGTAATCGATCATTGCATAATAGGCTGAGTTAAGGGACACATACACTATTTTTTTTTGTCTTGATTATCGAGATTTTCAGCTTCGGGCTGGTTCATCTCCCGTCGTAGTCCGTCAAACATTACTTTTGGGTATTTTCGTAACTTCTCCGGGGGTGAGATTCGAACTCGTGACTTAGGCGTGAGAGGTATGGATGGTAACCAATACGCCGAGGTCGCCCCCGTACCCTATTATTTAATTTTTGTCATATTGCCACTTGGCCTCAATGAAAAAGCGGAATAACGCAAGGTGGCCTCGGTTTTGTGACAAGTTGTTGCAAAAAAGCACAAAAAGAGGACATCCATGAAATTTTTGCTAAACAGTAAAGACTAACAATTTATTACAAACTTTTTCCTTTGACCAATTACCCTACCTATCTAACATAAGGTATCTAATAAAAATATCTCTTATCCTGTAATGTAAACTGCTAGATAAGCATCCCTTCTTTCCCTGCTAGTTAAATGTTGAAAAAGCTATGCTCAATAAAATTTTTAGTTCTTGGAATTAAAAAACTGAATATGTAAACCAAGGCTATACTTTATAGAAGCCAAATAATACTAGATTAAGAGACATAGTTGATAGTATGAAAGTGTTTAAACGAAAATGTTCATTTAAACTATATGGTATGGGCTAAACCGAATAATGTTATCCCGCTGATCAATGTCATCCCGTTTTTCGGTACTGCAGTTTCGTGTTATTGAGAATAAATGTTAATCATATCTTACAGTTTGATTCAGTGTTTTGAAATATTGTGTCCGTATCCAAAATATAAGATTTTATCCGTTTCAATGAGCATGAGCAAGATATAGAGCATGATGGCGTATTGACCGCCTGAGGTTGTTACTCCGCTACTGCCACATCAGCTGTTACTACACAGAGAACTAACAGCTCGTTGGGACTAGCATACATCCTCAATGTGTAAAAACTGGTAATCTCAAACTAAGGCAATACTGGCACCGGTCTCACCCGAATGCAGGTCAATTGAGGAAAGGGTAGGAATATGTTGACGTGATACTCGCTTTATTGAAAACCGAGACCACCTCTGCGCTTCCACGAGAAATCACTGAGATGTTGGATAACAAGATTAAGTGGCAGCAGCGTTCGTTTTGGAAAACGATAAGCTGAACTCACGCTTCGTTCAGTAAAATATGGTGGTTTTTCATTAATAAAACAAGGTGATTTTTATAATGCTGGAAATTCGATTTGAACTAAGTTAAATCAATAATAAGGATGATATTGTAGCCAATCACAAAGTCACAAAAACAAGGTTAATTTTATTAACGCTTGGGAGATACAGATTGTTGTTTTTCTGTGCTCACTCGATCACTCGTATTACCGAATTGTAGATAACCGAACCATCAAAGCATCGATATAACCTTTCACAGCCGATGATCGAATCAAACTGTTTTTACGTAAACTTTCTATTTTTATTACTGTATCCTACAATCTATTTCACTTCTTTTAGTTATATCTGCATCAATAAAGTTGAAGCTTCTTAAGAACAATCTATGTATGTGTTTGATCTATGGATTTGATAAAAATAAGAGTCCGTCGTAGATGCATTTCGTTCCTTCTGGAAACTTCATGCTTCTATTGATGCCCATGCTCATCGATTTGATGCCAACCGGAGGAGACTTGGTCCTATACCCAATGATTTCATTATCTCCCATCCACTCTACCTCTATCTCAAGATTCGATGAGCTATCTCTGCCTCAAGGATCTTATCCGTTTCTATGGGATAATAACGCGCCGAAATTTGTATGCGATGATTCGGCGCGTATTTAGAAACAGAAGAATCTTCGTATCAATACGGATCCGGTATACTATATACATAAGCACTCGGTTAATGTTTTGCATGACAATGGCATAAAACATGAATAAGTTTAATAAGTTCTGGCAGGAAATTTATCAACCAAATACAAGTCGAGAACACTCGCATGAACCCAGGAGAAAGTTGCTATCAATGTCGATGTTCATTACTTCTCATTTTAAGTATGGTTTCTATGCTGGTGAATTTAGTGCACATTGTGTGAATTGCGCTACGGTTTTTGTAAATTATTAGCGGTTTGAAGCAGTCCTTTGATTCATTGTAAATTAGTATTGCCATAAATGGCATTCGAAAGTTTTTCATAAGTAAGTATAACAATTTTCAACATTTAATCACATGCAAAATAAACTAAACTAATGTTTTTCGTGTAGCTGCAACAACCACGAAAAGAAAATTATGCAAAATGTGTAATTCAATGATACACCGTTTTGGTTTTATACTACATACTCAGATACACATGATTGCTACATACACCGTGTTTTGACAGATCGCGTTTCACTTGGCTCATATCAGAAAAATCGGTTCAAATTTCATAACGCAGATGCACCAGTGTATCTGAACAAGTTTTAAAAATATTGAGGAATAGCAGATAGAACGTATGGGGATTTCTTTTCGTCATTGAGGAATAAAATTTCCTATACATTTTTTGTTAATTATTCGTGTATTAAGAATGCAAGTAGCAACAATTCAGCACAAAAATCACAGCTTGCTTACATTTGTGACTTACGTCGTTTTATAAGGCTATTCTTAATTTTCCTGTTTAGATAATATCCGATGAATTATTTATACACAGAGAAGAATTTGATAGTCAATTTTACCATTATTGGGAGTTAGGATGCCTATGGTAGTATTGTGGTTTTGAAACGACTATGGTCATGGAGAAATCGACCATTAAAAAAAGTTGATTCTTCACTAATGTCCGAATAGTCCTTGCTACCATGGTCGTACTCAAAAATGCCATGAACGTGGTGAATTCGACCTTTTTCATGGTTATTGCAATCATTATATAGTCATGTTGACCATGCCTGAGACGGTCGCGGAGCAAAAGTACATTTACAGTACAAACTATAAACAAACTCGATGGTTATCCTATACAAAAAATCCAACATGCCTGTTAAATGAATATTTCGACACATTACAGTACCCGTTAAATTTTAGCATGGTTTCTATTTAATGTGGTTCGATTTTAAACATGGAAAAAATCGAAGGTTTTTGAAATCGTTTTTTTTTTTCATTCCAGAACAACTCTAGAATTGTTTAATCTAGACCGTGTAATTCTCTCTCTCTCTCTCTTTCTCTCTAAATGGCTTGCCCTCCCATATATGAAATCCTGGCTACGCCCATGCTATCATATTCAACTATTTAAATTTGCTTAAATATTGTTTGGTTCAACCTTAAGTAGATCTTGCATCAGCCATCAAAATAAAGTCACATCCAGTCAATACGCACTCAACTAACATCGCTTTTATTTCCTCTCATTTCATTTCAGGTAAGACGTCTTCCTGCTTTCAACTTCACTTCAGGATGTTTGGGTAGACTCAAGGAAATTGCGCCTGAAATTGACAGGTTATGTGTGTGTTCATTTCCTACTGATAACGACATTCGTTGCGTCATTCCGGCCTACTTGAGATTCTGTGCTCGAACGTGCATCCACTGGAAAACGTTCACAACCTTTTAGCATACGAACGTTGAAAAGATGCTTATTGAGGGACTGACGACACCCTCTTGCGGTCGTCGTCGTCGTCGTCGTCGATAATTGATAGTAATGGAACCTCTCCCCGGTCTCTCTCTCGCTCCCCGTTCCTCTGTGCTTTGTAACAGAGCTACTTGGAACGCATCCTGGCCAAACAGGTCTCTCTATCTGTCGCTAGAGCCGTTCCCTGGCTAGCGTTTGAAACGAACGGAACGAAAGTTCAAAGACTCTCGCTAATTGCTTTGACTTTCTAAAACACTCTGAAACGAACCGCCGCTGGCTGACTGGCTGTGTGGTTGCTGCATTTGACTGGTCGGAAGAAGAAAACAAAAAGTGCGAAAAGCGAATAATCACCGCCATCGATGTACTAAGAGCAGTCATCGGACTAGCCGTCGCCGGTCGTTGGAGGAGAGTGTTGAGAAGAAATTGTAATCGATTTTGCGGTCGCCATCATTCGATGGCAATAAATTGCACATTCAGATGAAAGTCCTCCGTCCGTACGGAACTTGCCATCTTGGACGCATTTACATGCATATTGATAGAGATATCGACCGAGCAGTGCGCAAAGACGCAGCATTCAGTGGAGTCATCGTCTTTGACCTTCTCGTGTCAGCTGATGGGTGGAGAACGGATGGACTTCGGTGCATTGGCACTGCATTTTAAATCACACGAGGAAGCGGAGCGTATTCTTTGTGTTCTTGAAACAATGCTCGGTGGGTGGATTAGAAATTGCGCTTTGGTTTTTGTTTTTGCTCTCGATGCGATGGCTATGAAGTCTATTTAAGGATGAAATATCGAGCAGCTGTTGGTTGGGTGTCATTCTTTGAGAAACGAAATACTTCTTGGAGAAACGCTCAATAGCCGTAAATCTATGGCAGATTTCCAAGAACTATGACTTTAAAATGATGAAATGCTTGAGACTAATCTAATGCTTGTTCGAACGAGTTTCAAAAGATGGTAAACATACACAATTTTAGATAATGTCAAACGTAGAAACGTACGGCAGGGTATTGTAATACTGGAAAGTGATAAAATTAGAAACGCGAAGGCAAACGGAAAGGATCTCTCAAGGTAATGACCGGAGCGCAAAACGCAGAAATCGGCGTTGGACGGATTCAACTCTTTCAACCCCATTGTTGTAGCTAGGATTCCAAACTGCAGAGGAATATTCAAGGACTGATCAGACCAACGAGAAGTATTTAGATTTCAGGCAATAAACGTCAGTAAAATGTTTGTTAACTCTAAAGATAAAACCTAACGTTCTAGATGCTTTATCGACCACATAAGAAATATGCTGCTTGTATGTGAGTCGCAAATCCATAGTTACGCCTAAGTACCTTCAGGTGGCTCACCCGTTAAATATCTGTTCCTGACAGATTAAAGTCGAAGATGATTGGGGCCTGTTTTTTCGAGAAAAGGAGATAAGTGAGCATTTTTTTGGGTGAAGGCATTAAGCTGATGCTGAAGAGTGTGAAAATCGTCAATGGAACAGATACGAAGGCAGAGTTTCAGATCATCAGCATATGATAGATCAAGGTCCTACGATGACAAGATTAACATGACTATTCTGAGGTATTCTCGATCTTGCTGATAAGTATCAGAACGGCAGTCACCTATAGCAACCATGAGTTGGCGACCAGTAAGATATTCCATTGATCCTGAGACGGCCTAGCTTAGCATGGTTCAGTTAGTCGAAGGCAGCTGACAAAACAGTATAAATGTTTGAGCTCGGTCATTCATGGTATCAGTTACATACGACGTGAAACAGAGCAAACTGGTGGTAGTGGAACGACCTACCATGAAGCCATGCTGATGATCGCTCAAAAAATGCTTGCAGTGAGAAAGTAGCGAATCGATCATGACAAGTTCAAGTAGCTTTGATAACGCGCTCAGTGATGTAATTCCGCAATAGTTGTTAACGTCTCGCTTGCTACCTTTCTTATGAACAGGAAACATGTGAGCAGATTTCCAGCATGAAGGAAAAGTACTACTACGAACTGACAATTGGAACACAAGGAGTCTATGTTCTTCTTAAGAAAGATGGGCGGGATTCCATCGGGTCCTGGGCAACACGAAGATTTCAGATCAGAAGCGGCTCTTGAAATAGTCGTATTGATGAAGTTGATATCGCCAAAGTGTCACCATGTGTAGGGACGTTGCTTGCTGTGAGGTTAACGTGTTCTTTGGTTAGGCTCTCATCGGTGAAAATCTTTTTGGAGAAGAGTCGGCAGATCTCCTTAGATAAAGCAACTCCACAATCAAACACTATGGACAATGTAAGACCGGACTCCTTTCGCTGCTCGTTCACATAGTTCCAACACGATTTAGGGTTTGATTTTATCCTGCGCTGAAAATGTTGATATCGCGAATAAATTTGCCGACTGATCCGCTTCGTCGGACGTAATGGAATTTTAGCTGAACCGTACGGTGAATTTTCTCAGTGCGGCTCTTTTGGTAGACTTCAATCTACGGAGCTCCTTAGTCTGCCATGGATGATGCGTTGCTTTCTGGTGGATGATTTTCGGTACGTGTCTGTGGATGGTGTACACCAAAACATGTGACAAAGTACTTGCCGCAACTTCGACATTATAAGTATCGAGGATGGTTCCCCATTCAATACCGGAAAGCAGGTCAGCAATGGCGCGATAATCTACTTTCCGAAAGTCGTATGAAACAACGTCCGGTGTAATATCAAAGTCATGAAGCAACTTGCTCTCGATAGCCATAGCCAAAGGAGGGTGATGAAAAGCTGCTTCACTAGTGGAGCAGGCGCACCGAAGATTGACTGAGCGCTAACGAAGCAAAGGTTCAAGCTACGGTTGTTCTCGCTTCTCACGTGATTGATTTGCGATAACGTACAAGTACATTGATAGACAATGTGTTCAAGAATATTGACATTCGTAGGGAATCGACTTTTGGATTCACCCGGGCAGGAACAAATAATTCGATAACTGGCCTTGATATTTGAGAGCTCAGATTAAGAGGTAAAATACCTGAGGGTAATACCATAAAATTGTTCCCAGAATGTTATGCGAATACCAAATTGAGGTAAGACAATACCAAAATAGTACCTCTCAGGTATTCCCAGGTATCCGAAATAACAAGTTTTGTTATTCGAGAGATATTTTGCTTGCAATTCTTTGGTATTTTACCTCTTAATCTGAGCTCTTTAATACCAAGGCCAGTTATCTAGATAAAAAAAATTTGGTATTCATACGTTGTTGTCTCCTGCTCGGGTAGAATCGTGGTGTCATTCTTATTTTGTTATTTCTCATTTCAAAGAGCTGTAATAAAACCGTGTTATAAACATTATAACAATGGTATATAAACAATCTTATAAGGGCTTGTTCATAAACCACGTAGACTCATTTTTGAGAATCTCAGACCCCCTCCTTGTGGACTTTTCTCCATACATTTCTGTGAATTTTTGTATGGAACGTAGACTTTTGTAGACCCCTCCCCTCCCCAGGAAAGTATACATGGTTTATGAATTGCCCCTAACGGCTTCATTCTCGATAATTTTGCAATAACAGATAGGGAATAGGCGTGATGAATCTTTACTTTGCCACCGCAAAGTGAAGCTAATAGCTGACTGCGATTCAAATAATTATTGTTAGGCACATGCATGTAAGACTTTGAAGCGATTAAACGGCGAGAGAACAAGATTAGACAAATAAAAGGAAGCAATGAACGGACAGGTAATCGTACAGTTTTCTACAATCGAACTATAGAATCTAACTGAACAACACAGTAGACAAGAGCTGGCTAAGGCGGACAAAGTGACAAAGTGATAGGTGAATTAAACGCGAAATAAACCGAAACCAGGAAGCCGCAGCGGCCGGAAGAATAGTGGCCAGCATTTTCAAACGCAATCCCCACCTTTCCATCAGAGATAGTGAACACAAATTGGGAAAGTCCCACACAACAGTGCAAAGAGCAATGAAACGAGCCGGACTGTCAACATATAAGGTTACAATGACACCACATCGAGATGATAAGCTGAACACAACATCCAAAGGAAGAGCGCGTAAGTTATAAACGAGCTTGTTGGCCAAGTTTGATTGTGTCGTAATGGATGGTGAAACATACATCAAGGCTGATTTTAAGTAGCTCTTAGGTCAAGATTTTTATAAGCAGAAAAATATGTCAAAGTTCCCGAAAAAATACATGGTTTGGCAGGCGAATTGCACCTGTGGGCTAAAAACCGAAAGTTTCGTGACAACTGGCACTGTCAACCAAGATATTTATGTAAAGGAATGCTTGCAAAAACGCTGTTGGACAGCGGTTCGGGAGGTGGCCGGAATGGTCGTGATCTCAGTTCTACTTTTTCTGCTTTTCACCACTTTCTGCTATTCACCAGAAAAACACTTACAAACCTTACTTTAAAACCCAAATAGTTTTTATTCGCTGGGACAAAATCCGAACTGCACAGTTTGGTGGATCGAGAACTTGTAATTTTATTTTTACAATGGTTTTGTTTTTAAGCCTAACAGCTGATTTTCTAACGTTGTATGTGTGCCAACATCCAACAGCCGAAAGCAATATAAAATTTACTCCTGTCAGAGATGGATTCTGCAAAAGACGTTATTGCTGTTACACAACAAACGCTTATTGACCTCACTTCTTGCCACACCGGAAAAATGGCTAAGGAATATAATATAATGGTAATAAAGTGTAAATAGTACCGAAAGTGAAAAACTCTCCAAACTCTGCGTAACTTCAAAAGTATTGGCCAATTTGAAGAGAAACCTCAAGAGAACTCCAAAAACAGTTGGAAGTGAAAACAGTTCAAGGCAAATTGGCGTTCAGCATCAAATAAGGTGGATGTAACAGCGGTATTAAACTTGATGGAAGGTGTGAAACGTTAAGCCGAACAGTTCGCATTTAAAAAATCGGAAACCTAATGAATAAATTTTCTTGTATTTTGTGGACGATGAACTTCAAAAATAAATAAAGATCGATCATCTACATAATTAACTAATTAGTATGCACTTAATCATGTTTGACCAATTGTTGACCGTTCCACCCTTTACTGAGACTTGTAATTCAAATATCTCGACGACATAACTTTTTGAGGCAGTGTCAACAGCGTCTCTATGGACGACATGATCCTCGCACGGCTGATGCAATGCTTCAAAATGAGTCAAGTTATATCATTCTAACGCACGATAACTTCTTATTTTTAGTTCTATAAAACTGCTTCGGAAGACTCTAGAACATAAATGACACACGGCCCGAACGTAAAACTGACTAACAAAATAACAAAAAGACAATTGAAAAAACTGACGAAAGGACTCAAAATTCGCAAACGTGGCTCCTTCCGATTAATTTGCAATAGCGTCTTCTTGGACGACATGTTTCGTGTACGGACTGGCAAAATGATGCGAAAGGATTTACACAACTATATCATCAAAGGGCTGGCGTAGAGGTTTCTACTATATTCAGAGTCCCGGCAGTAAACCTTCATAAAAAGCAAGTTAAAGTGTCGCAATAATTATTAAATCACCCTTTACGTTGCTTTAAAAGTTAAATCAAATGGACTCTAATTCCCTAGCAAGATTCCTGAAACCAGAATTAACTTAAAATTCTGAGAATGGTTGGTTCTCATTCCGAAGTTTTCTAGGAACTCACACCTGAAATAAACAAAAAATGCAAGATTTCATTGCGATTTCGCTTGATTTTCTTCATTTTTCACTATAGATCTTGACTTAAAAAATGCAACATTGGCTGTGTGCAAAAATGTAAAACATTAATTTGCTTCGAAAAATCCTATGTGTGCGTGAGATGATTTAACATATCTGTCGGATTAATGTGAGATTGGAGTGAAGTGTGATGGCTCATATAAGGAAAACAAAATCAAATTAAGAATGTTCATCGAGATTGTGACCAATTACGCCCGAGTCTCAAAACAGCTTGGAACTGATAATGTGTCTAACATAGAATTGGTGT